>CATIWR010319982.1:0-71019 GCA_949677035.1 Omphalea diandra | reverse complement strand
TTCAGGCACATTTTTCCCAGTTAGAGTTACCAATCAGTGATTATGTAACAGATTTGAAGTCAGTGTTGGATCAAAGCATACGAATTATACAGGCCATGATAGATATTTGCGCTAACAGTGGATGGCTTCTTAGCTCAATTTCCTGCATGCATCTTATGCAAATGGTGATGCAGGTATTTCTTTCTGTTTTTCACATTAACAAGTTCTGAAGAGGGAAGGATTCCCTTAGTATTGTTGCCCGTATAAGTTGCATGATATTTGTCCAGCCCTAAAATTTCACAGCTCATTTTCTAATAAATCAAGCATTGGCTTTAATGCTTTATTCGTGTTGGTCATGTGCTTCAAATATGAGGAGTAATTTGCTTCACTCCAATTCAGAACATTGCAAAAGAAAAGAAAGAAATGCAGAAAGATGAATTAGAAGTTAAAGGATTTGTAAATCTGCCAAAAGAAGAAATAGAACAAGAGATCTGCCAAAAGAAGAAATAGGACAAGAGTGCGCATTTTTACCCTTTTTTCACTTTTGCTTTGTGGAAATGCTCCTTTTGTTGTTTGAGGACAGAGGTGCTAACCTTCACTTAATGAAATGGTATAATTGCGAGAAAATGGCTTTCTCAAGAACTTCTAGTCACATTTTTAGTAATATATTTATAAATAGCGTGCTTATCAGAGTCTGACAGATATGAGTGGGTTACAATTAATTGTATGGAGTTGATGCTGCCAGCTTATGTGAATGATAATGTCTTGCATTGGCTTGGCATCTTTAAGAAAATTCTAAGGAATCCTAGGAAATTTATTGGAGGAATGTTGGAGGTTTCTGGACTTACGTTTTGGAATGTGTTTTGCTGGAAGTTGTGGTAAGTTGCTAAAAAGATGACTTGATCACAACTTGGCCTGTGATATTATTGTCCAAATATCCTGCACAAGCAACAAAAGAAAAATCATAACATTGAGTTGAGAAAATTCCAAAAGCATATGGATTTTCCTCCATAGTTAAGGATTATGGTATTGCAGCGTAGTAACATTGCTGCGCTGGGCTCTGATCTCATTTATGAATCAGATTTAAAAGAAAAGAAATGCATTGCTGAACTTTATCAATCATACACTTTCTTCAATTTACCCTTAAAAACCTCAACATATTATAGTGCACGCTGTTACTGTGAATATGAATCGAGTCTTTTGGAACTTGCAAGCAGTATTAGAGCAATGTCTGAATGAATAGAACAAGTAAAAATTAAACTTCAGATAGAAGTCCTTAGATTATCTGTCTTTGATTTAGTGGTTATAAAATGCTGGTTACTAAATCATTTCCTAACCCCAAATTGTGAGGTATCATGATTTATGAATCATGTTCTGAAGAGTTAGTGTAGCTGTCCCAAATATTAAATTCCAATTTAAATTGAGTTATGAAATTTGCTACATTTTCCATTGAAAGCACTTTTCCTTTATTTATGCTAATGCTTAGTTTTGGAATCATCTTAATGTTTGTTCAAGGGATATGTTTAGAGTTGGTTTCTTCTCATCCTTATCTGAAGCCTATTATGTTTTGTCAGGGTTTGTGGTTTGATAATGATTCTGCGTTGTGGATGTTGCCTTGCATGAATGCTGATCTTGCGTCCTCACTAAGTAAAAAGGGAATCTCCACTGTGCAGCAGTTATTGGATCTTCCTAAAGCAACTTTGCAGTCTGTGATTGGAAAAATTCCTGTTTCAAGATTATATCAGGTGCGGTGTCCTTGGTGTATGTTTTGTGAATGTACTGAATTTTGTTATTACTGATTTTTATTTTAGGGGTGATGAGTGTATATTCTCCCAAGCAGTTTGCCACTAAAGTGTGCTTCTGTATTTTTATGGCTAAAATACAGGTGATAATTAGGTTTTGGTGGGAGTAATAAGTGGTCATGCATTTCTATTGAGAAGTGTAACAGTATAGTTGCATCTTAAGGTTTCTGCCAAGGGCATGCTTGAATTTGTTCCATACTGTCCCTTTTAGGATGTGAAAACATTCATACTTAGGTGGTATAGGTTACACTTACATGACTTGTTACTGATTCACTATAATGGGCATTTATGGCTCACAGAAGATGCTGCATTGTTCCCAAGCACATTCTAGAAATTTCTCAATATCATCTGCTATGGATGCTGTTGATGGGAGTATGTTTCCTTGTATGTGTGTTTTGTATGCTCATTGCACATGTGCTTTTCTTTTAAGGGGGAGGGGAGGTGGAGCGTAAACAGAACATGGGAAGGCAGCTGTATAGCACTAGAATGGTTCGTCCGTCTGTTCTCCATGGGGTTGGGAAAAGGTGCAGCTGCACATAGAAGGCAGCTGTGTGGAAAGTTTTTAATGTTATCTTTGAAATGTACTTGCATATTCAACTCAAATTCTGTGTTCTCAGGATCTGCAGCAGTTTCCCTGTATTAAGATGAATTTAAAGCTTCAGAAAAGGGACACTGATGGTACGAAGTCTTTTGACCTGAGCATCAAATTGGAGAAGACCAATTCTAGGCAAAGCACATCAAGGGCTTTTGCTCCTCGATTCCCTAAGGTAAAAATGTGCCTCTTTTCTGGTAACAGTTGGTTAAACAAACTGAGTTATCATTCTCTGCAGGTAAAAGACGAAGCATGGTGGTTAATTCTTGGAAACACAACCACCTCTGAACTATATGCTCTGAAGAGGGTTTCTTTCTCTGATCGGTTGATTACTCGCATGGCTATACCACAATCCTTGACCACATTCCAGGTTAAAATTCCATCCCCCTCATCAATGCACTTTCCTTCGTGTGTTAGCTTCTGCATGGTAGGAAAAGAATAGCCTCCTCTCCTTTTATTATTGCCCAGTCTCTACCATAAGGAAGTATATGTTGATCTGGGTTCATTTAGGAAAAGAAAATTTTGTCAAGCACTAGTGTGAATGTCAGAGTCCTTGGAATAGATGCTAATAATAGTTTAGGACTGTACTTGAATCGCCATTGCCAGGGCCCTGCTTATGGAACACAAGCCTTGTGAACATTCACTAGGATTTTTGGACATATTTCTACCATGACAATCCCACTGGTGCACAGAACAGTTCATCCATCAGAAAACAAATTGCACAATCTTTGTCACTTGCTAGTAGTTTATATAGTATGTCTCTGTTACTAAAATACTCTTCCTTGTCAATTTTGTTTCTAGGGGACAAAATTGATTTTAGTGTCAGATTGTTACCTTGGTTTTGAACAAGAACATTGCATTGAAGAGCTGCTCAAGTCCCGCGAAGTGGAAGTGGGAATTTGAATTGTTACATTGATGAAATTCCAGAAATTAGTGGGAGACTGGGAGTTCATGGGAGAAGTTAGCTCCTTCAAAATCTAATGTTCAATTGATGTTAGAGTTATTTATACCATATCTAACTGATGGAGGTCTGGAGCATTCAGAAAGTTGACAACGAAGCACCTGGACCAACGGAACCACTACTTCGGGTAGAACATCATCTTCCTTTTGGAAATATGTAAATATTCTGTTCTATTTTTAAGACAATTGACATGTCTTTGATGACCAAGTTATTAGCTACCATCCTCTCCAGTCTCACTTATTTGTTGGTCAGCCTTTAAGATGGTAGATGGCGGTATATTTTGTCCTGAAAGTTACTGAATTAGATTAAAACATTGTTGAGTTGTGAGAAGAAAAGTATAGTTCTGCAAATTAATTTCTTAGTAATTTACATTGCTCGCATCAACATTTGAGTATGTATTCTGAAAATATATTTTGTTTATGCTAGTTGATTCCCAAACCTTTTTTTCTTTTTTTAGAATTTTAGCGATTACACAGGATTTCTTAAGAGCATGATGCCTGCTGAGAATACAAGCCGGTACTGTGTTTGTCCTCACTTTATGCAACAGGGTGTTGGAAAGAAAGTTCTTCGAATATAACTTTTATTTTATTGTGTTTTAGATTTATAATTATTTTATTTACGATAATCATCTTAAACCCAATCAACCCTAATTTTGGGTAACAGCACCGTCAATCTTAAAAGCAGGCTATTTTCACAATGAAGTCTTGAAGGTCCAAAATTTTACGGTTATAATGTGCACAGGGGTTAAAGGAATAAGGTTAATAGTTATAATATATCAATCAAAAGGCAAAAGAAAAAGATAAAGATGTTATAAAGTAACAATTAATTGCACTTGGTATTATGTTAAAAATATAAAATAAATATTATAATGTTATAATTATTTATAGAGTTAAATATGCTGATTTCTTGAGTTTTATCATATTATATTATTTCATTTTCTGTTTTCTAAAATTATACCAAAATGTGTTTATATTTTTTTATTTTTTACAATAAATATGATTTTTATCTATTTTTAATATAATTTTCATCAGCCAAAAATAAAAAAGCCAATAAATTAAGTTTTAAAATTTTAAATTTCCAAAATCACTCTTCATCCATTCTTTTTTTTCTTCCTGCCCCACAACAATCTATCTTCAATCCAAACAAAAATGACACCATACAATCTAACAGTCAAATAATAATCTATCTTCCTGCAACTAGAGCTTAACATTCGATCGGTTTGGTTCAAATCAAATCAAAATTTAAAAAATCAAATAATTCAAATTTAGTTTAATTTAAAATCGAACTGATCGAAATTCAAGAAAAAATCAAAGTAAACCGAATTAAAAAAAATTAGTTCAGTTCGGTTCAGTTTTCAATTTTGAGTTTTCAATATGCTATAATTGTGATAAATTATTTTAAATTTTTTTATCTTATATAGAACAATTTACTTTTAGTTTTTTAAATTCAAAATAAAAGACAAATTAAAAAAAATCACAATTCAATTTATTCAATTTTTTTAATTTTAAATCAAACCCAAATTAAAAATTAAATTTTTCTATTTTTTTAAATTAAATCAAATCAAATTTACTTTAAAACCGAATTTAAATAAACTGAATTCACTCAATTCAATTCGATTTTTCAGTTTTGGTATGATTTTGCTCAACTCTACCTACCACAATCTAATAGTTGCTGATGTGAGATCAGTCACAGGATACCCAGCAAAAACAGTGTCGTTTCCAATACTAGCAGGCAAGCTAGTCGCATCATCAAGAACAACATTAGATGCAAACATCTCTTTTTAACTTTCCTCTTTCTTAACATAAAAACAAAAGGAGGGAAAGACGACGTCGAAACACAGCCCATCTGTCCACACAGCACATTAGATGCAAACATCTCTTTTTAACTTTCCACACAGCCCATCTGTCGTACCTTGGCAGAGGAGGGAAAGACGACGTCGAAACACAAACGAAGGAGGGGAAGAACAAGTGTTAGCACTGTCGATGCTTCGGTTGATTTGATTTGCGAGATCGCCAATGGTTTTCTCTTCATTTGATTTTTCGCGTGATTATAGAGAATTGATTTCTAGATTTTACTTTGCTTGATAGGTTTCTAGGTTTTGCCATGACTGGTATTTGAGAATCAATTTTCTGGTTTCTGGTTTGTAAGGAAGAGGTATTTGAAAAGATTAAGAAGGCAGCTGTTGATGTACTTGATCCAAAAGTTCTAACGCCGACTCCGAACGACCACTGGATGATGCTCACAGGGGACGATCACTGGTTACAGAGATAGACTTTTGTTGATGATCGATGAGGCTCACCAGGGATGACCATGGATTAACGACGGTGGCAGAGGAAAGCGCGATTCCGAGAAGCTATCCATACCATGCTACCTTGAGCAACGTATTTTCGAGTTTAGATTGCTGGGTTGAAATCTAATTGTGGTTTGATTGTTTTCGTCGATCAGGGATTTGATTGTTTGTTTTCTGGTTTAGGTTTTGGGTTTTGATTGAAAATTGTTTTGGTTATTTTTCAATTTGCTGCATTATTTAGTATTGAGTTTAGATTTGTGTTGGTGGGATAGATTTCGATTTATTTTCAATTCTGTTGATTTCAATTTTGTTTTTGTTTACGATCTTGTTTACGATAGATTTGGTTATCTTGTTTTCGATTCTATTGATTTTTGCTGATCGAATTGATTGTTTTTGCTTATAATCTTATTTTTGTTTTAGATGGAAATCTTAAGGTGAAAATAAAAAATTTGATGTAAAATTAAGGATATTATAAATATTTAATAAGACTTTAACAAATAATTTAATAGACAGTAAAAGTGATTTGATAGAATCAAAATTAAGGGATGTTTTAGTATAATTTTTGAAAATAAAAGATTAAATTGTACATTAGAGTAAAACTCAAGAGGTCAGAGTATTTATTTTTTATTTATATTTATATTAATCTGGTATTATTAATAATATTAATAATGATATGAATATTATAATATTATTTTAGTACTATTGAGATATTTATTATTATAATATTTATATATTATAAATAATTACTATATTAGTAATATTTTTTATCAGTATATTAATGTAACATTTTAATAATTATATTATTAAATTAAAAATTTTGATATATTAGTAATAATTACAATATTAATAAAATCTTATAATATTTTTAATACTGTTTTAATAATATTTGGATTAGTAATTATTTTATACTATTCATATTTTACATTATTAGATTAATAATATTTATTTATTTTTATAATATTTAGTTTTATATTATTTATATTAATACTAATACAATGAGAAATAAAATTTTTTATTTTTCATTATTCTTTCGATCTCTTTAATCTAGAGTGAGTAGGTTAATTAAAATACACCCAAAAGATGATGAAGTTAACTTCTGAATAGAATTCTCTATTCTCATTAAATCCTATCAAACATATGTGAATTAACCATTTGGCTTAATTGTTATTGATATGAAGTCTTGAAACTCAGAAAATTTACAGTTAAAACTTCCACGATTATTCCAAAGGTGTTGGCTTAATTGTTATTGATAGTTGATAGATGGTAATTTATTGATATTCATATTACATGTGGTACAAAAAAAATTTACAATTTTTATAGAATTCATGTGTAATTTCACATTTTATGTATTTGATATAAATAAAATTTATTCGAAATTTTATTTCATTAAATTCTTGAAATTAGTTATAAGTAAATCAAATAGAATTTATAAATAAATTCTGAAATTGTAAAGTTTTTATTATTATTATTATGATAACAACATACTTCTATTGTGTTTGGTAAAAATGAATTCTATAATTTTTATAGAATTCATTTGTAAATCCATATTTTGTTTATTTCGTATAAAAAAATTCATTAGGAATTATATTTTATTAAATCCTTGGAATTGGTTATAAGTAAATCAAATTTTATCTAATTTGATAGAATTTGTAAATAAATTTTAAAGTTATAAAATTATTTTTATTATAATAAAAATAAGCTTAATTAAAATACTTATTTTTTCACTTTTCTTTCTTTCTTCTTTCTTCTTATTCTCTCTCTACTCTATCTCTCTCTCTCTCTTAAATATTTTTTAAAATTTGTAAATTTTTTAAAAAATAGTATAAGGACATTTTTATAAAATAAAATATTTTATTGAATTATGTACTTAAATCAAATACAAATTTTATTTTTTTTGAAATGAATTATATTTTTATTTTGTAGTATGTTAAACATAGAAATTCATTTGCAAATAAATTCTATTAGAAATTTATTTATAAATGAATTCTATAAAAAATTCATTTGCAAATGAAATGAATTTTATGTTAGAATTGAACCAAAAACAATATTAGCTAAAATGCTTTTTGTCACTTCACTTTTCTTTCTTTTTTATTCCTCTCACTCACTATCTTTTCTTTCTTCTTTTTCCCTATTTTCTCTCCTCTCTTTTAGTGATTTTTTCTTTGTATAAATTTTAAATAATAACACAAAGATATTTTTATAAAATAAAATATCTTATTAAATTCTCCATTGAAATCAAACATAAAATTCATTTATTTTTATTTTATAGTATACTAAATATAAAAAAAATTTTGTAAATGAATTTTATAAGGAATTTATTTGCAAATGCAATAAATTTTAAGTTAAATTGAATCAAATATTATATAAGTATGTGTGTGTGTATATATATATTAGATTTTAAAAAATAAATAATATATTTTTAAATAAATTTATAAATTAAGCTTTTTTTTAATATAGACATTAATCATTAACCATGAATATGATACTAATTTTATTAAAAATGTTAAATAATATAATAATTATAAGTAATAATAATATATTTTAAATAATTATTAAATAATTTATTAAAAAATAAATGCTCTTTTCTTTTTTCGAAATAGAAATGTATTAAATTGAGATTAATGTAAAAATTCAATATCTTTTGACTTATAAAAATAGAATCTATTAATAAAAAGTATGTAAAAGGATAGTTTTTGAATGTAAGTTGTTAAGTTTATCGGTTCTTAGCTCTTATTTTGAATTGCAATTATTATATTAACCCAACACATATTTTACACATTTTATAAGTTGAAAAGTACAAAAAAAAAAAATCTTCAAAAAAAATAAACACCTCTTAAATTTAACTTTCACACCATTCGTGGACATAATTGAACTTGTTCAACTATATATTTCACTAATTTTAATAAAAACTATTTAAAATATTTAATTTTTTCCCCCTTAGAACTATATATTTCACAGATTTTAATAAATACTATTTAAAATATTTGAATTTTTTTCTAACCTTAGAACAAAAAAAAAAAAAGAAAAAAAATGCAATGACGTTAAGAAAATTGATGGAAGGTTTATTATTTGTTATTTTCATCTACTTTCTTAAGCTTTATCATCTTTTTTTTCCACTTCTTTCATTTTAGTTTTAATGCAGAAAAATTTTCAAAGTATTAAATATTTTATTAAACTAATGAAATATCTAGTTAATATCTACTTAAAAATGTGTGCTGATGCAGCATGCCACAGGTCAATTATGTGGTGAAAAAAAAAAAAAAAAGAGAATTCCACCACATCAACTAAAATTTATTAGATTTGACACCTTGGAGTGCAGATTTTAGCTAGTTGTAGGACTTTATTATAAAATTTTGGATAAATTATAAATTTGGTGTATGAACTTTTAATTTTTTTTTATTTTAGTATCTAGACATTTTTTATTCAATCAAGTATTTGAATTGATAAAATTATTTTCAATGTGATGTTTTTCTTCAATCTAAATGATAAGTAGTTATCATGTGAAAATTCATCTGACTTAATATAACCAACAGTTTCAAATATTTGAATCGAATTAAACCGAAATCTAGTTTAGTTTAGAATGGATAATTCTTTATTTTAGTTTAGTGTTGATTACAACTTTTTCAAAATATATGACTTGTTATTTGATACCAGTTATTTTTCTAATAGCCGGTTCATATCATCCCAGTTATTTTTCTAACAATAACTTTCTATCCCGACCCGATCACCCCTGATGATTGCATTAAAGAGAATGCTCATCTAGCATCCATTTTACCATTTGTATCCTCTCATTTGTTGCCTCAATCCTCCCTCACTTCAGATAGCATCTGCTGTAACTCAGACTGATCAACTAGCATTGCTAAATTTCAAGCTTAATTTATTACGTCATAATGCTAATGAATTCTATTTATTATGTGACAATTTTTATTTCAACTTTTTTTATTTTGTCTATTTGAACTATGCATTCAGCATCGACAGCATCCTCATTTAGAGGATGAAAAAATCATGATCCAGATGATGAATAGATCAAACCAATCTAATGTGTTTTAACATGATTTTCTTACTCTTATCTAATACACTTTGGTGTTTCTTGTGTTTCTTTCTTTCTTTCTTTTTTTTCTTTTGTTTGGGGGTGGGGGTGATATATGGTACACTTTAATTGAGTGAACTGTACATACGTTGGGATAATCTCGGCCTAGGGTGCACCATCAAAGGCATGGCCCGGTGCAAGGTCACTCCCTATGCTTCTTCCATATTCAATTTCTAAGCTGTCAGTCCATCTCTCAAATCCCAATCAAATGCATGGACTAAAGTTGCTATCAATAGATGAACCATGCGCAACCCAAGTTCATGCTTGCACATATCCTACGCCCACCACCAAATGGTATAAGCTCAAAATCGTTTCCCCTAACATCAACGTGAGCCTTTTATCCTCCTGGCAAAAACCTATTGGGCTTAAACTCTAGCGGCTCCTTCCATACATCTGGATCACGAACTATGGCTCATAAATTGACCAGAAGAGTTGAGCCCTTGGGAATGTGGTGGCCATTTATTTCACAGCTCTCAGCAGCCATCCGTGGAAGAGATAGCGGTGTTGATGGGTGGAGTCGTTTGACTACGGTTGGGAGGTAAGTCAATTGAGCTATATCCAACTCATTTACAAGACGATCTCGGCCCAAAACTAAATCGAGCTCTTGTTGGACTTGGGCTAGGAGTTTGGGTGCCTAATAATTTCAGCAATGGCCCATTTCACTGTGCTCGATGTCGGATCGGTGCCAGCAGTGAACATGTTCTACAACAATACACAACTATTAATAGCCAGCTAGCTAGCTAGTACTCGTTTGGCTGAGCTACCCTTTTTTAATAAATTTTTTTAATATATTCTTAATTTATTTTAAAATTAAGTATTTTACTAAATGAAGCCACATTTGATGTGAATTGTAATTTCATATATTTTATTTAAAATTTTTTATTTTTTGGTGAAATTAGAATAAAAATTTTTCATTTATTTTAAAAATAAAATATAAAATGTTAAAAAACAATTAATTTAGTTCATATAAATTTTGAAACATATTAGTATATCTTGGAACCCATTATATTTTTTGTTTAGAAATAATTTTATATTAATTTGTCTCCATAGCTAAATGAATTTTTTTATACAATTATGTGATAAATAAAAAAAAAGATAATTTCAAAAAATGTATTATTTTTGTATTATAGTTATTACTAGAATTTAAACATGCAATCTCTTAGTTTATAGATAATTGCAGTATTTGAATTAAAAAACTCATTATTCAGTTTATTTCTATAATTAGACAATTATTTTAATCTAATTAAATAATTATAACGAACACTAATTTTTTTTTTAAAAAAATATTAGTGAGTGAGATTGATTACCAAAAGCGATGCTTTAATTTCAGAGTCGTTGAGTTTCCCTCCTTCACCATCAGAATCCAATGAAATCAATGTAGTCAACATGTCAGGGTGCTTCCTCCTGCCATCAAGGCCGTGCTTCCAGTGCTCCTCCACAACTCGCGTCAAGAAAGCATCGAATCTCTTATGCAGCTTCTTCATTTTAGCTGCCACCCCTTGTAAGTCTAGCCACTCCAATGCTGGAACATACTCTCCAATATTTAGTGCTCCTGCCAATGCCATCAATTCCATCACCATTGATCTGAACTCATCTGCCTTTAGATCACCACCGCTGCTGCTATCGTCGCCATACACTCTTCGCCCTATCATCTCCCGCCCTAGTGCATTGCTGGTGCACACATTCGGCAATCGCCCCAACTCTACGAGTGATGATCCAGCATTTGCTAGCTTGCTGCCTAACAAGCCTAAAATCATCCAAGGCTTTGCCTGAGAATAGATGGACAGAGCTAATCTTTATAAGCATCCGCCACCGTGGGCCATCTGGTGCAAACACAAGGTCTGGGTAATTATAAGCAATGTATTTGGAGCCGGAGTTGGGCGGCCGACTAGAAAAGTTGGCATCATGGAACTTCAAGAATTGGGCGGCGACCAAGGCTGACACCGCCACGACGACGTCGATGAAGCCCAATCGTAGGTGCAAAGAGGCCCATATGTTCGAGCCCAGGCTGCTATGGTGCTGTGAGGCAAGCGGCCTAATTCAGGTAGATTTCCAAATATTGGCCATGGCTTTGGGCCCGGCGGAAGAGTGGGGGACTTCCGGGTAAAGATGGAGCATAGGTTGAAGAAGGAATAGATAAAGATCGCTTATGCTGTTGAGTCTAGAACGAGAGAAAACATGGTTGCAGAGCAATCAACAGGTATTAGAAATTTCCAAATTATTATTTATATATCAGGGGGGGATTTGCGGTTAAGATGACTATGAAGTGTTTGTGGTAGGATCCGAGTACTCATAAAAGTGAGTGGAGAAAATAATTGAATGGAAGACCTTCTTTATCGAAAAAATAAAATTACTATTTGGTAATGTCTTTAAAATCGGATTTATTGCGCGGTCGAAGCAATAAAATCTAAAATTGATTAGTTAGTCTATTCACATTTGAGATTCTCTCTCTTTGCTTGAAGAATCAAAAATTGAAACTCATCCATCGCTGCAATATTTTATCAATCTGGCTTTTTTCATCATATTCATGAATAAAAAATAATAGGTTGGCTTTTTTAAATGAGGGATTGTTTGATAACACAATTCAGTTCTTAATAAAACTTTAAACACTTATTTTTTGTTAGGATTGTTTGATAACCTTATTTGTCTATTACTGAAAAAGTTAGAATTCTTTTAAAATGATAAGTCAAAAATTTTTAACTTAAAATTATCACTTAACAAGTTAAGTCAACATATTATAAATTATTTTTATTAATATGACCTATATACCTTTAGTAACTGAACAAATTGTCTTTTAAAAATAAAATTTATTTAATATCTATTAAATAATTATAATTATTAAATAGATTAATTAGATTCGGCTCTTAATTTTCAATTCATACCAAACAAATATACAATTAAAAACTTTCAACATTTAAATAATTCAATACTTAAAATTAAATTATTAAATTTCAACACTTAATTTTCAACCACCTCACTCTCATCTCTTTTTTTTTTTTTAAAAAAAAAAAGAATCTTGCGCCCAGTGTAAAATATAAAGTCAATCATGTTCCTAATTATTTTATGAGAAGCTAATTTTGTGAAAATTGTATTCACTTTGATTGTAGCTCTAATTGGTAAATGAGACAGATTTTGGCAAGTAAATTTTCTTTTTATTCTAGCATGAAGTAAGGTTGAAGATTTTCATTCTTTGTGGTCAATTGATATGAAAGATTAAAAAGATAGAGAATTTTTATGAAATATTGATGTTAGATTTCCATTCAAAGAATTTCTATATATATCTGAAAGATAACAACAGTAAATTCGCTTTGATTCTAAACCAAGAGATTAAATCTTTTTTAAGAAAAGAAGAGATTTTATAAAGAGCCAAGAGCAACAAAAAGGTCTTCAGCAGTTGCAGAAAGCAAAGAATTAGAGGCACTAGAAAAAGCTAAAGAGGCAAGGACATGAGTTGCCTTATTGTCTGAGCGTGGAATCCATCGAATAGAAACATTGGAAATCTGCTGAAGTAGAACTTTGACATCACAGGCAAGGATCGAAGAGTAAGCTAAGAGCTGCAGAATGAGAGTTACTCATGTTAACTGTTGTTTGACAATCAGATTCTACAATTAAATCATTCACAAACAGTTGTTGACAGAATTGTAAACAAAAAATGATGGCTTGAAGTTCTGCAATTCGGCATCCCCACAAGCAGGAGAGAGAGTGACCCGCCCCTACAATTAGGTTGTTCTAGTCCCGAATAATTGCCCCCACAACCGGCACCAATCCCTTGTCTAACAGCAGCGTTTACATTCTATTTAAAAAGCCACGTGGAGGAAGGGACCAGTTTAAAACTTGTGAGTTATTGTGAGAACTATTCGGAATAATTAAAGATGCAGCCTTGAAATCATGTAGCATACTCTTAGCAACTGTAATAGCTTATCCCACCGACAACAGTATCATAAAAACAAAGTTTTTAGATATGATAAGGTTCAATTCTTCGAACTTTGATATTTTTCATGCAAAATTCAAAATAGAATAAAATTAGGAGATAGAAAAATCTATCAATTTGAATAATAAATTTTAGAGTGTAAATGCAGAATTAAAATAAAACCTGTCAAGACCAAATAGTTTATTGGAAAGATAGACAACCTTTTCTATCCAAATAATCTATTGTTCCTTCTATATTTAACCATTGATATAAGAATAACTAAACCTGAATTGGATCCTATAAGCTATTGCTCTGAAAACATAACTCATCAATGAAAAAAAAAGTCAATAATTAAGGGATTTGGCACCTATTGATGAAAAAAAAATCCATAAATAGTATGCATAAGCTAGATACTATCAAACATTAAATATTCATAACAATTAACCTATAATTAAGAATACAAAAACATTAGGAACTCCTCAAAAGATTCATTAATTAAAGATAATAATAGGCAACATATATCCAGCACACTGAAAATGATGGCATGAAGGCATTAACTCGGCAGACCTCAGGACGAATGTGTTCTTGTCATGCATAAATGAAAAGAAATTGTCAAATTTACTCATTCAATAGCAACTGATGAACTTAATGTTTCCTTGGCTGTCATAATCACTCTTTGTTTTTCCTCTATTGTAAGTTAAAAGGGAGGAACATCTGCATTCTCTAATTCAATTTTGAGCAAATTGCAGTATGTTGCCTCACAGGAGTAGTACTCGGAATTAAAACATGAAAAACATATTATAATAACAAATACATTAACAAAAAATAGAAGATGTGAAGACGAAAAAATGCTGCATACCCAGTATTGAAAATTTCAGATTCCCAGAAACATAATCCTCAAAGGCATCGGGTATTTTCGAAAGCTGTTTTAAAGGCTCGGCAGGTAAACTAAGTAATACATGGCACCTATTAGCATTGTTGGCACCTTCCATATAGAAATTAGAGCAAATTCTCTGAATAGAATGTTGCTGCAGAAAGAAGAAGGAAAATTTTCAGAATAAAAAAAACGAAACATCACAAAAGGGGTCAGAAAGGCAAACAATAATTATAGTTTGAGAATCATCACTTGCAGCCAGAAATTAATCATCAGACCGTGGGTAGGTAAAATTTATCATGAAGAATTCTCATATTCCACTGAAAACTATATTGACCAATTACCTATGCATTAATGCACACAGAAGTTCTATACTGACATCTTTAACCTTGGTAGATGACTTGTCATATTTTCTGACTGTGATTTCCTGAGATATTAATTAACCATAGATATCTCATCCCCCTGAACTGTTAAAAAGTGCTGTTGGCAATTGGAACAATTTGTCTTTAGTTGAAAAGCATTCTTATATGCTTAAAACATTTAGAATGATAAAATATCATGCTGTAAAAATGAGCTAGGACAAAGATATGCAACAGAAGTGACGGTTACCTAACCCACCAAAGTTGCACCATGCTCTTTTGACAATTTACTTCGATCAGGAGCAAGAATTAAAGAAGCATGTGCAAAGCAAAGCACGGGGGAACACAAGAGCCTGTGGCAGAATTCCTATCAAAGAGTAAATAGGCAAAATTTATATATATTTGCATTTGCATATACACGTGTGTATTGAAAAGCGTACTTGATAATACCTTATATATCAGTGCTAGCCTTAAGAGTATTTGGCAAGTGCTCTTCAGCTCTAAAATGCAAGGTTGAGAGTAAGATATAAAAAAAAAGATGGAAAAAATGCAACATGAACCACACCAAAATTAGAACTTCGAAGATAGTAAACAGGAGGAACTAAGAAACATGTCCCCTAGTATACAAAATAAGTGGCATTTTCTGTATCACTATTATGCTTTGAGCAAGTTTCATCAACATGCACTATTCTGCAGTTGTTAAATTCAATAGTTCCAATTCCAGCTAACTATATGCTCTCTCTCTCTCTCTCTGTGGTTGTATGTATATCTCATCGTGATTAAACTGAATCAGTATACAACTTCTTACCTAATCTTGGATCACCTGGTATAAATCAATTAAGTAAGGACACCATGACAAATAAAATGGAAATGATATTGCAAGACTAAAAAATTTGCAGCAATCAAAATTCTGTACAGATCATTAACTTTCTGGGTAAAAATGGAGAACATAATACATATAATTAATCAGACACAAGCAGAAAAAGAACAACAGGAGTTTTCATTGCAGTAAGATGACATTTCAAGCATTCCAAATTCCAAGCATCCAAACAGAAACAATTGCTCGCAAATTGATTAATCAATGATAATCAACAATCAACAGCAAACCACCAAAATTAAGCAATTTCAATGAAGGATTTCTTTGAATGAATTTGACTGAATGAATGAAAGCCGAATAGCATAGCAAATGTATCATTAGCGATACGAAAAGAGGCAACTAACTTCAGCACACTATAATAGAGAGAAGAAAAAAAAAAAAAGAAGGAAAATCGAAGGAGAAATACCTGAGAACGCCTCCATTAACAGAATTGCAATAACGCTTTATCCCCTGCATGAACTCCAAGTTATCAAGCAGCCTTCCTCCTATAAGCTTATTCACTTCTACATGGAATAAACCAAAAAAAGATAAAATAAAATCATTATTTTTTTTTAAAGATAACAATAACAAAGAAAATAAAAAGAGAAAACGGAAATTAAAAGAGAAATTTTATTATTTTATTTTTCAGATTTTTCATAATTTATTAATTCTAATATTTGATTCCATTAAATGAAACATTCATTCATTTAATTTATTTTTCTATAAATCAGTTAAACAAAATGAGAATCAAAGCCTTAAATTAAGTAAAATATCGAAAATAACTTCATTTTTAACACTAGATATCATGCCTAAATTCCTAATGCCTTATCGTCAGTGACAACCTGCCTCTTTGTTAAAATAATCTAATCGATGGTCGGAGTTTGCAGAGGAGATAGTTGAAAATGAAATTAAAATTTTTTTTATTAGAAATAGAATGCGAGGGAAGTTAGCAAGTTATCATTTATGAGAGTTTTTAGGTTGAAAATAAAAGTTAAAAATTTATATTTATTTATTTTAAAATATTTTATTTTTAAATTTTTAAAAAGAAAATTAAAAGATAAATTAAAAATTTTAAATAATTATATTTTATTTTACATTTTTTAATTTTAAAAAAAGCTCTTACGCAAACTCAGAGAGTTCTATGACTTGTGTGCGCGGGCTGCTCTTCTTCATATAGAAAGAGAGACAGATGAGTAAGCCTTTGGTTAGTCCATCAGTTCAACACCAGACATGACTTCAACATTCATTGGCTTATTTATCTCACTGTGGGGTCCTCCATTAGGAAAGGAACTAATCACCAAGGAGCTCCTTAGTTATTACAGGACCCAAGATTAAGAAACATTAGAGTTAAAAGTTCTGATACTATTTGTCATGAGTGAATCTCAATCAGATATTTGATCCATTTGGATAAGTCCATGACCCGTCTTTTTTTTATTTTTTTCAATGTTGGATGACGTTATAAATTTACAACTGTGTGACATTATTAGAAATTTCAGTTCATAAAAATATTGTCTGAATTCATTATTTTTGTTAAATAAATTTTCAAATTAAATAAAATAAAATAAAAATATTAATATTTTAATTTATTAAACTTATTGTAATTATATTTTATTTATATTATAATTACTTTAAAATATTAATTGAAATAAAAAATTAAGATATCTTTACATTGTACATATTTAAAATAAACATTCTAATATTTAAAAATAAAAATTTTAATCTTTACACTGTGCATATTTAAAATATAAAATTTTAGTCTTTAAAAACAATAGCACTTCCATTCAACTTGGTTATTGAATGGATTTAATTATTAAACAATTTGGAATCTTCAACTCAAATCTTATTTGTTTATTAGTTAATAAAATTTAAGCAACTCCAATCGACAGTTTCACAACATCAAATGAGACTTTCAAATAATTTGAACGCTTTCTCAGAAAAGAGAAAATTTCAATGATTTGGGCATCGCAAAATTGAGGTGCCCTGTAGTTATTGGAAGTTAGCTTCCCCATGCAAACAAATAAACCAGTCAGCTTTCCGATTATTATAAGAAAGAAGAGAGTCCATTACATCATAAAAAAGGGGGGAAAAAGTAACGAGGGTCCAAAATTCAAACAAAAGCAGCAATCATTTCATGATAAACAGGAGGAAAATTACAAGCAAGGAGATTGTGATTGTGCAAAGTGATTAAAAACTTGCACAGTATAACCATTTCACTCCATCATGTCATCTTCATCGTCATCAACTATTTCTTCGATCTTCATCTTCTTCACTGCCTGAGCGGCACTGTCCTTTGACAAACTGGGTATTTGAATTAGTACTTCAGACTTCTGTCCTGTGGCCGCATTGACAAGTCCAGCATTTTTCTCCACTCTATATATCAAGTCATTCCCATCTGGCGCTGCATCTATGTACACAGTCGAGTTTTCATCAATTTCCTCTCTTATAAGCATTCTTGATAGCTCTGTCACCACCTTCTTCTCCAGCCATCTCCTAATCGGTCGGGCACCATAAACCTGCACCAAATCAAGGAACGTTGTCAGTTACTTGTCTGTACGAATTACAAAACACCATACATACATCTTTAGATAGTTATTATCTACTTACAGGATCATAACTCTCGGATAGTATATAATCCAATGCAGCATCAGTAACGGCAATTGCAACACCCCTCTCGGCAAGTCGGACCGCTACATCCTTCATTTGTAACCTGGCAACTTCCCTCAATTGGTCGTGTGAAAGCGGGTCAAAAACCACAATCTCGTCCAGCCGATTCAGTAGCTCAGGCCTAAAATGCTTCCTTACCTGTCCAAATAACCAATGACATGAGTTAATATATTGGCAACACAAAATCCAGTGAGGGAAATGTGAAACTGAAATCACAAAGAACAGATTGCAATACAGTCTAGTTTACCTCTTGCATAACCCGATCTCGAGCAACTTTCATTGAACATTTGCCTGTTAATCCTGATAGCAAGTGCTCTGCTCCAAGGTTGGATGTCATGATAATGACTGTATTCCTAAAATCAACAGTGCGGCCTTGGCCATCAGTTAACCGTCCGTCATCTAGAACTTGGAGGAGAGCATTAAACACAGAAAGATGTGCTTTCTCCACTTCATCAAATAAGACAACACTATAAGGCCTCCGCCTCACTGCCTCTGTAAGCTGCCCACCCTCCTCATGTCCCACATACCTGTAATACAATAATAAGGTGAATACCATTCCAGTAAAATCCTAGTAAACAGATAATTACAATTGGATCAAAGCAGAAAGCACTCACCCTGGAGGAGCACCAATTAGTCGCGCAACAGAGTGTTGCTCCATATACTCAGACATATCAATTCTCACCATCTGATTTTCATTATCAAAGAGCTGCTCGGCCAGGGCCTTAGCGAGCTCTGTTTTACCAACACCAGTTGGACCCAAGAAAAGGAATGAACCAGTTGGCTGCTGTGGCCTTCCTAAGCCAGCCCTTGATCTAAGGACAGCCTCAGCAACAGCTTGAACAGCTTGGTCTTGCCCCACCACTCGCTGATGCAGCCTCTCTGCAAGTCCAATTAGCCTCTCTTTATCATTTTGACCAAGCCTTGTAACAGGAATGCCCGTCCATCGGCTAACAACTTCCGCAATATGTTCCGGTTTAACTGTTTCCGTCAGCATCAAGTTCTCATCAGTACTTCCTTCAAGTCGTGCTATGGCAGCATCAACTTCCTCCAACGCCCCATATCTCAAATCAGCAACTCTAGCTAAATCATATCTTCTTTCTGCCTCTTGTATTGCAAATTGTATCTCCTCTTTCTTCTGCTTGAGTCTCCTGATTTCATCAATCCTCTCCTTCTCCTTCTTGTATTTCATCATTAAAGGCTGCAGCTTGTCCCTCAAGTCATTAAGTTCTTTTACAACCTGTAACATATAGTAGAAACGTTAGGAATTAAGATACAGATAAAGAAAGGAAGAGTACAAGAGTATAACTCAATCAAGTATCTTCTACAAGCTATTACTTACCTCAGCAAGTCGAGCTTTGCTAGTTTTATCCTTCTCCTTCTCAAGTGCATGGAGCTCCACTTCTAGTTGAATTTTCTTCCTTTCCAGGTTATCAATTTCTTCAGGTTGACTATCAAGTTGTACTCTTACATTAGCACAGGCTTCATCAACCAAATCAATTGCCTTATCAGGCAGATGACGCCCTGATAAATGAAAAACAACACAAGCATATTAGCATCTACCTGTTTTTTACAGCATGATCAACATTTCACACACCAGCATCAAACTTTCAAAGAATCCAAATCTCAGCAATACTCTACGCATATAACATGAAGTAAGGAAGTCAATACCTGTAATGTATCGACTTGATAATTGAGCAGCAATTACAAGAGCTCGATCCAAGATTCGAACACCATGATGACCCTCATACTTCTCTTTCAATCCTCGAAGAATGTTAATTGTGTCAGCAACACTAGGCTCAGCAACATAAACTTGCTGGAACCTTCTCTCAAATGCAGCATCCTTCTCCACATATTTCCTGTACTCTTCCAGTGTTGTAGCACCAATACACCTAAGCTGACCCCTAGCAAGCATAGGCTTGAAAAGGTTAGCAGCATCCATAGACCCTTCGGTCCGACCAGCTCCAAGAACAAGATGAATCTCATCAATAAACAATATCACTTTCCCCCGAGCCTCTTCTACTTCTTTTAACACAGCCTTCAACCGTTCCTCAAATTCTCCTCTATATTTTGCCCCAGCGACTAAGGCACCCATATCCAAAGCAATAAGCCTCACATCAGTAAGATTATTGGGAACATCTCCTCTAACAATTCTTTGGGCCAAACCTTCTACCACAGCAGTTTTACCCACCCCAGGCTCTCCAATTAGAACTGGGTTGTTCTTAGTTCTTCGCGATAGAATCCTAATGACCCTTCGAATCTCTTCATCCCTTCCAATAACAGGATCAAGCTTTCCAGCTTGTTCCACAAGGTCTCTACCATAAGTCTTCAATGCTTGAAAAGTAGAGTCTCCGGATGCACTATCAACCTTCTTCCCTTCCTTCCCTCGAAGCTTCTCCACCTCCGATTTCACCCTTGCAGTTGCAATCCCCGCTTCTTTCATCAAGTCCCCTATCTGGGAATCCTCAAGAATACCTAATATGAACAGATCAACAGCTAAATGCGAGTCGCCTCGCGATTTTTGCAACGCCTGGGCACGTCTGATTACTTTAATAAGACTAGTACTAGGTGGAACTTCATCTGGTGGTGGAGATTGAGATGGGAGCTTTTTCATGGCATTATTGAATACCCTTTGAGCTGCCTGAGAAGCAGTTTCGCCACCGGCATTGGTGATAGCCTGGCTAAAGATTCCATTAGGGTCAGAAATCAGAGCCACAGCAAGATGCAGAGGGGTTATCAGCGAATGGCCAGCACTGATAGCCAACTCATGAGCCGAAGCAAGAGCCTCATTTGTCTTATGGGTAAACTTCCCTGGATCCATTCTTGGCACTAATTTCCACTATCTAAAGAAAACCTATAGTAGAATTAAAAACCATCAGTAAAGGCACTACAACATCAAAACCAAATAATCGAGAATTCTACAAGAAACAAAATCATTCTTGATACTCCTTTCCACTACTTAGAAAAACTCGAATAAGAACAATTAGTAGAGACTCTACTTGGTCAAAATCATTTAAATACTGTAAAAACGCAAGATCGGATTCAGAAATCAAGACTAATCTACAACTAAACAACAGAGATTTTCATAGTATCATCATATAAAAACAAGAAACAACAGAGATTTCTTGGCCTTACCTCTTGTGTATAGCAAAAAGAAACCCTATTGAGTAGAAAAAAATTGTTGAGCTTCTTGAAATTGAAAGAGCTTGTAATTTAGACTGATAACTGAAGAACAACAGACAGTTTTTCGTCTCATGTAAACTTGTATTTTTGGGGGTGATGAGGGAGTGTGAAGGTGCTTTTGTTGAGATAAGAGAGACATCCGGAAGCGACTGGATACGTGGCGCTAGAATCTACTAGATCTTCCCTTCCGTTCTCTGCTGGCTCTGTCGTTTTCAGTTATGGAACCTCCTGGACTTGCATGGAATTGGCACGAGCTTCTCGCCACGTCAGATTTTGATAATAAACGTATCTATACCAACACTTTGTGTAACTGTAATTTAATAAATTATTAAAAATATATTTAAAAATATTAATAAAAAAATATTAATAAAAAAATATTCATATAAAATATATAATTAGTTAAATAATATATCAAAATTATTTTATAATTTCTCTTAATAATTTTTATTTTTATTATTAATTATTTTTAACTATATATTTTTATATAAAAATTTTAGCTAGTATATATCAAATAATTAGTTTGACAAAAACCAAAATTTTATTTCAAATAAATAAATATCTAGCAAATGACACACTCGTCCAAAATTAAATATGAAATCAAAATTAATTATATTATATATATTGATTAATTTTGATAATAAACTTAGTTTTAAGTGTTTATCATTTATCCAATAATTTTATAATAATATAATATTTTTAACAATGTCAAGTATTTGTCATTTATCAAGTAATTATATTAACAATATAATATTTTTGATAAGTGAAATGTAATATATTTTTATTTTATTACGTGACAAGTAAGTTAATAATTAAATTTTTAATTTTTAATTAACTTTAAAAATATAAGTTAATAATTAAATATTTAATTTTTAATTAACATTAAAAATATGAAAAATGTTTATCATTTATCAAGTAATTGTGTTAATAACATAATATTTTTTTTATAAATGGTAATATTTTTTTATTTCATTATGTGACAATTAAGCTAATAATTAAGTATTTAGTTTTATCAATTAACTTAAAAATTATAAAAGTTTAATAATATAGAAAGTTGTTCATATAAAAATAATTTACGAAGTTTAACAATATAACAAATTTATAATAATCAATATTAAATTTTCTATATAATAAAATATAAAAAATAAAAAAATAAAAATGGCTAATAAAAGTGAAACTGTAAATTTTTTTACTTTTATATAAAAAATTATATTATTATAAAAATCTATTACACTAATTTAATTATAATTTTACAAATTTTTTATTATTTATATATTAATTTTTAACTATTCAACTATTAATTAATTATTTCATAAAAATATTATTCAATTATTTAAAATTAACTATTATAATTATAATGCACAATTGGTGAGTTCATTAAATATTTATCTCAAACTCAAACTCAATTGTTAAATAAGTGTTAGTTATTTATCAAGTAATTATATTATTAACATAATATTTTTTACAACCGATAATGTAATATATTTCCATTTTCCTATATGGTAAATAAATTAGCAATTAAATATTTAATTTCTTAGATTAATTTAAAGAAAGTATAAAAAAATATTTTTTATTTGTCAAGTAATTATATTAGTAATATGATAATTTTGATAAGTGGTAATATAATATATTTTCATTTTATTATGTGACAAATAATAATTAAATATTTAGTTTTCTCAATTAATGTAGAAAATATAAAAAATTTAATAATATTGAAAATTATTCCTATAAAATAATTTTATATTTAGTAATAACATAATATATTTTTTTTTATAAATGGTGACATTTTTTCATTTCATGTGACAAGTAAACTAATAATTAAGTATTTAGTTTCATCAATTAACTTAAAAATTATAAAAAGTTTAATAATATAGAAAGTTTTTCATATAAAAATAATTTATGGAGTTTAACCATATAGAAAATTCATAATAATCAATATTTAATTTTATATATAATAAAAATAAAAAAATAAAAATGGCTAATAAAAATGAAAATGAAAATTTTTTATTTTTAGATAAAAAATTATATTATTCAAAATTTATTATACTAATTTAATTATAATTTTATTTAATAAATTATAATTTTTTCAAAAATTTTATTATTTATATATTAATTTTTAACTATTCAATTATTAATTAATTATTTCATAAAAATAATATTCAATTATTTTAAAATTAACTATTAGAATCATAATGCACAATGCTTGAATTCATTAAATATTTATCTCAAACTCAAACTCAGTTCTTAAATAAGTGTTAGTTATTAATCAAGTAATTATGATATTAACATAATATTTTTTTACAGCCGGTAATGTAATATATTTTCATTTTGCTATATGGTAAATAAATTAATAATTAAATATTTAGTTTTTAGATTAATTTAAAGAAAGTATAAAAAAGTATTTTTTATTTGTGAAATAATTATATTAGTAATATAATAATTTTGATAAGTGATAATATAATATATATTCATTTTATTATGTGACAAATAATAATTAAATATTTAGTTTGCTCAATTAACCTAAAAAATATAAAAAATTTAATAATATTGCAAATTATTCCCATAAAATAATTTTATATTTAGCAATATAAAAATGTTCTCATATTCATAATAATTAATATTTAATTTTATATAATAAAAATTTAAAAAATAAGAAGGGACAAAATGACTAATAAAAATAAAACTATAAATTTTTTTTTTATATTAAAATTATATTAATACTAATATTTATTATATTAATTTAATTAGAATAATTATTTTATTATTTTATTTATTTGATAATAATATATTATAAATTAATAGTTATATTTTAGTTATTATTCATACATTGATTTTAATCATTTAATTAAATAATTAATTATTGATAAAAATATTCTTAAATTTACTATTATAATCATATTATGCAAAAACTTAATTTTAAATGAGTATTTATCATTTATCAAACAATAAAATTAGCAATATAATATTTTTAAAGTGGTAATATAATATATTTTTATTTTATGCAGCAAATAGGTTATAATTAAATATTTAATTAACTAAAAATATAAAAAATATAATAATTTAATAATTTAAAGTTTAAATTTATCTTTTTTTGATACTTTAATAAAAATAAATATTCAATTTCTCATATAATAAAAAATTAGAAATACTAAAGAGAAGAAATGATCAAGTAAAAAAATAAAACTATAAATTTATTTATTCTTTATTACAAAAAAATATATAATTATTGAAATTTATGACATTAAAACTATAAATTTATTTGTTCTTTATTGCAAAAAAAATATAATTATTGAAATTTATGACATTGATTTAATTATAATTTTATTTTACTTAAAAATTTAATTACACGATAATTTTTTAAATTATTAATATATTATAACATTTTTAATAAATTTTAATGATTATTTATATATTAAATTTGTTAATTAATTAATATTAAATTTATTTAAAATTTATCATTATAATGATGAGGCGCAATTGGTACAGTTTTATTTTTTTGCACGCTATGCAAGATGAGTCCTCACACCGGCTCGTATCTGGCACTTTCTGGAACCGACGAGCAAGAGTGAACATCAGCGGGAACGAATAATTTACAATATCCCTGCAAACCTAAATCCTCATTTGGGAGCTTTCTTTCCTCTAATTCTCACACGTGTCCTTATTATACAATATCCTCACAAGCCAAAGACGGCAGCACAATATGAAGAATTAGTAAAATTTTTAATTAATTTTTGTAATTTTTATATTATTTTATATTTAATACATAATAGTATTAAAAAATTTTAAATAAATATTTTTTTATTTTTAGTTATCTAATTTAGATAAATAAGTAGTTTAAAAAATTTTAAACTATTTCTTCCTTTTATATATATTTAATTTTTCTATATAGTTTTAATTAATTATTTTTAATTTTTAAATTAAATAATATAATATAAAAATATTATATTTCATAATCACATACTTATAAAATATAAATTTAATAAATAATAAATATTTATTATTAAATAATTTTAAAAATTAAAATTAATTATATATTAATCAAGTTATCTCTAATGTTACTGTTTTACTTTGTTTTCTATATATTATAATAATTCAATTTTTTGCACGCTAAGCAAGGTGGACCTCTCGTACAGTCATCGGCTGCGCAGAATAAATAATCTACAATATCCATTCACACATACTCAAATCTTGATTTGTCAGCATTCTTTCTTCTGATTCTACCACGTGTCCTTTATATGCAAAATCCAGATGAGGCGAAGACTATTATTATTAGTGCTCGTGTTTTTATCCTTTTTGGTGACTTTCGTTATGCCTAAGTTGAGAATTGAATTTTATATTACTCTAAAAAAAGTGAAGAAAACCTAAAAATCACAAAGAAAACTCAATACGTAGAAAATAAGACCGGAAGAAAAATAAAAGAGAAAAATAAAGGAAAAAAATTCATTTTTCTATGTTTGGAAAGGGAAGAAAAATTAGAGGAGAAAGCAAAATAATTGATATTTTTTTTTGTATTTTCTCTTCAAAATAGAGAGAAAATATGAAAGATTGAAAGTATTTTTATGAAATTACAATTTTTCCTATTAAAATAAAGTAAATAGCAGGGATTAGCAAAAATTAGATCGAACCTAATGAACCGAAATGGTTCGGTTCGGTTCAATTGATCATTTAATAAAAATTGATTTGGTTCATTTATAATTTTTAAAAAATTCTGTTTTCGTTTTGGGTTTGATTTTTTAGATAAAAACCAAAAATTGAATTAACAGAAGTGATTAATAAATCAAATCAATTTTAATCGAATCAAATTTAAAATACATGTAATTTAATTGAAACAAATCGAACCAAACCAAATTTTTATAGGTTTAGTTCGATTTATAAACATATAAATTTCAGTTTAATCGATTTAGTTAATTCAATTTTTTCAAAAATGTTGGTTCATTATTCTACCAGTTATTTTATTTTTTGATTTAAAATCAACATAAAGTGAATTTAAATTATAAAATTAGTAAAATAATTTAATCTAAAATTTTTACTTGAAATTAATTTTCTCAAAATCTTATGATTTTTTTTACTTATCGCCTTTTTAGTTTCGTATTTACCAATTGATGTTCACTGATTGAATATTAAAATATTGAAAAATAATATTTGATAAATATTAGCATTTAAGGTTTCATTTAAAAACTAATGTTCAATTTTTAAAAAATATAACTCAATGTATAAATATATTTTTTTAATATTTAAAATATCAACAACTAATGTTAGAATTTTTTTTTTAGTATTAACATTATATTTATCATTATATAAATTTTTATTCATATAAAATCAATTAAATTATAAAATAAGTGTTTTTTTAGCATTATACAATATAAATATATATCCAAATGTTTTATTGACTAAAGGGTAAAATTGAAAATATATGAAATAATATTTTCCTTTCCTTCCATATTTTATTTTCCAAACAAGAGAAAATAAATTTATTTTCTTTTCTCTCCCTTTTATCCAAACATGAGGAAGAAAAATAAAATTTATTTTTCCTCCTTATTTTCTTTGCTCCCTATATCATTTTCCCAAACATATGAACATTAGTTTTTAAATTAAACGTTAAATGTTAATATTTATTAAACATTATTTTTTAATATTAAATCACTGAACATTAATTGACAAATGTGAGAATAAAAAGACATTAAGTAAAAAATGTCATAAAATTTTAAGAGAATTAATTTCAAGTAAAACTTTTAGATTAAATTATTTTACTAATTTTATAATTTAAATCCACTTTATGTTAATCTTAAATCAAAAAAGTAAAATAATTGGTGGAATACTAAATCAAAATTTTTAAAAAATTGAATTAACCGAATCAATTAAACTGAAATTTATGTGTCTATAAACTGAACAAAACCTATAAAAATTCAATTTGGTTCGATTTGTTTCAATTAAATTACATTTATTTTAAATTTGGTTTATTTTTTAATTGTTTCGCTTAATTTGATTTTTTTGGCTTTTTATCTAAAAACCAAACCCAAAACTGAAAATTAAAATTTTCAAAAATTATAACCGAACCAAACCAATTTTTATTAAAAGATTAAACTAAACTGAACCAAACTAACTCGATTCGATCATTTTTTTCGTTCAATCCGGTTTTTCTATTCTACTTTCTTTCAATGGCAGAAGTGTAATTTCATAAAAATATCTATTATTTTTTCCCCCTCTAATTTTTCTTCCTTTTCCAAGTAGAGAAAAATGACTTTCATCTCTCATTTTCTCCTTTTATTTTCCTCCCTCCCAATCTTATTTAAAAAAAAAAAAATTCCTAACCCGAATAAGAATCTTTTTTGAAATTAGATAGTAGGTATTACGCCTATTTATTAATAAAGTCCAGGTATGTTTCAATTTTTTTTTTATTAAAATCAAATTCTTGCTATGTAAATTCTTTTATATTTCATATGTTTTTCAAAAGTAGAGATAATTACAAATAATATAAAAAAATTCCTACATAAATAAACAATAAATCAAGGCCCTCATGAAAAGGTTTTTATAAACAATATAACATTTATATATAAAATGGCGAATAGTTCAAAAAGCAAACTTAGATTGAATTGTTTTCAAACCGAGTCAATTTCAAATTAAGTCCTCTTTTCAAGTAAGCTTAATGCAAATAATTTTGAATTATAGATAAATTAAGTTAAAATATTAAATGAAGATATAGAAAAAAAATTGAATTAATTTTAATTTCAATCCACTCGTAATTTTATCTTTTTTAAAATAAATAAATATTATTTAATCTTTTGAAAATAAATATTTTTAGTCATTTAAATCTTATCAAATTAAAATTAAATCAATTTGAATTATTTCATATCAAACTAAAACTAAATCAATTTAAATTGATTGCAAATCAAGTTGAATTAGATACAGTTTTTTTAAAAATTCTTTTCAAGTTCAAATTATTTCAAATTTTCTTGTGTCGAAGTAAAATTTTAAGACAGATTCAAATTGAATTTTTAAATCAAATCAGAGAACTATAATCTCTACATTTATACCCATATATAACAATAAGAAACTTATAAGTAAATAAAGTCACATACCACAGAAACTAAATTAACGCAATTCATATAACCTTTAATTGTATTAATTAATTGTTAATCAATCGTAATTTATTTCACTCCAAAAACAGTACTACTTTCTAATTTGTCCAAATGAGTATTCTACAAAATATCAATTACATAATTAAATATATTGTAAAAATAATCACAATACACTTCCAAACAATACATAAATATATTAAATCTCAATAACCTGTTCAAATAATAGTAAAAAGTATAATATTCATAAATAATAAAAAAATAAGAATAAATAGTTCCAAAGCAAAAAGAATCACGTGTTATATAAACCAGTATAATCAAAATGTAATTATCCTGCTAGTATATCGAAATGTAACATAGACAAATCCAATAAATCTACACTTTCATGGATCTATTCAAGAATCTCCGACATGGTATCGAGTCTAACTTGTGATCCTATAAAATCCACTAACTTGGACCGAACAAAAACTTCATACAGAAGCTTCCTAAAGAAAAACGAGAGTGAACTGAATTCGGTGCAAACTTGATGCTGATTTATCATTTTGTTGCCATAGAAGCAAATAATCCTTCATCTTATTAAAATATATAGACGTGAATCAAGGAAACATAAAAGACATACGGAATTAAGTCTGAGAAACTAAAGAAAACCTTAAGGCAAAATAATCATCTTGCAATATCTTTACTAATCATGTTCAACTGTTAATGACAGGTAGAACAATTTTTCAGTATTTTCTTTGAAAATAGCAATGCACTGTGCAATTCTTAAGCAGATGATCCATAGAACTTCTCAGATCCTAAACACTAAAACTGGTAGGAATCTAACAGCAACATGTTTTGACCTTTCACTCCTTATAGGGACATTCTACAGCACACCAAGAGTGAAACAAATACCTGAATGTTTTGTGCGTGTTAGAGTAGATCAATTTTCTATTTTCGCTTATCACATGAACTAATATTGAAAAATTCATTACTTCCTCGAAAAAAAAGAAGTCAACATAAAAAAATGTAGCACACGTTATAAACAACAATTATAATGTATAATTGTACCATATTCTACTGAAGGAAGTTTTCATTCCTCATCACTGTCATAAACAACTGCCATACGCCGGTGGGTTGGAATCTTTCTTCGAGGGGACTCCTCATCTGATTCAATCCCCATCCGTTTGCGACTGCCTCCAAACTCCCTACTATTTTGCTTTGGCTCCTACAAACCATAAAAATGTCAACTTGGAAGATATTGTATCTAATAATATAGCAACAAAACTAGCAAAAAATTAGGAGAAAGTTCACAATAATACGTTAAGAAAAGCATATTCCTCCCTCGCATTCCGCCACTATAACAAAATAGAATGGTAAAGGTTTTGACCCACTCGTTTGTGCATATATATATTTTTTTTTGCCTGACATCAGATCTCCCCAATGCCTCTTATAGTTCTCACTTGATGTTTATTTTTCACCCAAATTTTCAATGTTTAAACTTGGGAAATCCAAGTTCAAGGTTCCAAGTTAATAAAATAAGACTGGATTACATGGTTTTATGGCCCTAAAGACAGGGTAGCACTCCACGTCACACAGAGCAAACTTATCACGTTAGATACAGAATCAGCCAGGAACTATGAACATCAAGTCCTAAGAATCAACCACCATTCAAGAATTCATTAACTACTTTGAAGCAAATTTAATTACCCTCATATAATGTTATGAAAACCAGACAGGAACAGCCAGTCGGACTGGTAAAACCAGGAACCAGACCAGTGACTGGTTCGGTTAGGTTCAACCAGTTTTCAAGGTAATTTTTATATTTATTTATTGTTATAAATATATTTATATATTTTTACTAGTTAGCTGACTGGTTCACCGACTAGTCCGGTTTTAAAAACATTGCCCTCATAACAAGCACTGCAAAAGTCCTATACACATAAAAAAGAGGATTGCCAGCACACTAAAACTGCAGGATCCCAAACTTTGGAATTTGTAATAAAACTTCAACAAACTGAAAAACCTAGCTACGTTCTATAAATAAGAGGCTATTTCTTCTTTTAAGATCTAAAATGAGAGGGAGTAAAGTGAGAGAGGTTAAACTATTGATCTTTAAATTATGAAACACTGATACTGCCATAGCATCAAAGTCCTGTGCACCCAATCAGATTGCAAGCAGAATTCTCTACACTGCATATCAATACCCCACAGCAAAACATGCTGAAACAAATAGTAAATACATTTATAACAGTGTCTACATACCTCAGCCTCCTCTTCCTCCTCTGAGGCTCCATCAACTTCTGCTTCTTCATAACGTTCTTCTTCCTCTTCTTCATATTCCTGCTCTTGCTCCTCATCTCTTTTTCGAGGGGGAGACCTCTCATCTTCTTCCCCATCAGTTTCATACTCAGATTCTTCTTTCTCACTGTCAGAGAAATTCACAGGGCGCTTTGACGATTTAACAGCTGGCAAAGATGACTTGCGTAGAATGTCTTTGTGGCCCTGTCATCATTAGTGCAAGTATTATATGACTTCATCTTCACTTCACCCCATTAAAAAGTAATCTACACTACTGACTCCAGGGTCCAATACCTTCTTAGCATTCATAATGCGCTTCTCTGCTCGAGCTTCCACTTCCAGATCTTCCTCAAAACGGCGGCGAGAACGACGAGAATCAAAATAATCAGGTTCATCATCCTGATTAAAATAGGGGAGTCAAAAGATTAGATAGAATATGCTAAAATTTCAATCAGATTTGTCCGCAGAAAATAGACTGATGGTTGCTCTAAAAATACACACTTGCACTCGCATAACTAAAAAAAAATCTTATCGAAACCCTCCTAAGATGAGAAATATCACACACACACAAATGAAGAAGAAAACAAATAAAAATGGCATCAAGAGGATGCCAATTGTCAACAAGAAGATTATTCAAGCTGTGTGAAACATAAATCACAGACACCTCAAAGATGAGACAAAAGCAACAAGCTAAACAAGTGGAAGCACAGAAAGTAATATGAGTGGCAACAACAAACCTCATCAAGAGCACCCTCCAAGAAACCAGGTGAAAGCTGCCGCCTAGGCTCCACTGTTGGTGTATACTTCCGATTAACCTTTTCCCTCTTCCGGTTAAGAAGTATATTTGCTCTGATTGTTTGACTTTCAGCCTTCAAAACCACAGCAACAGCATAAATTGGAAATCTATGAACACAACACAGCAAATGGTTGCCAAACAGCTTAGAGCAATTCAGTACCCTTTCTTTTTCCTCTTTTTCCCTCTCAGGATCAATGTCGGTGACACAGTTCTTAACTTTATAAACCTTTTTATGCTGTGAGTCAACAAGAGCTGTCAACATCCTATGAGAATTTGATGTCAATGATGATGGCATAAACCTCATCTTCCTTAATATTCTTCCTTGTGATTGAAGAAGTGACTGCAAGTAGGGAAAAAAATTGCAAATTATTAACCAAGAAATAAAAGGACCTAAAAGATTCCACAAGGAGAAACATGACTCCAAGCTTCCCCACTCAAAATCTTACATAGGAACAGGATCCAAAGCCATTAATATCCATTCCGAGTTTGAGGGATACAAGAGTATAATATATACACCTTAATTGCATTTCCAATTTAAATGTATAACAACACATGAGAGATTCAACATCCATCACTGGGAAACCCTTGTTCGCCAGATGATCATGCCAAATCAAAAAAAAAAAGATCCATAAGCAATCGGTGAAAAGAATAAACCAAAGAAAATGAAAGTAAACATAAAAATTCCTTTCTAAAAAAATTAGATGAAAAATCTTAGACTGAAGGAAAATCAAAATCAATGACATTAAAAGGTATAGGGTCAGTAGGGAAAAAAGAATTTATGCATCTTGATAGGCTGTTACAGGTCTTTTTTCTTTTTTTTTTTTTTTCAAGAGAAGACTTGGGATTGAAGATATCATATACTTGAATCAATGAGTAATATGTCAGACATGGGATGTCACCTTGTTATGTCTAAGAAAGAGATGTGTTTGGTCATGCTGATCATCTTGCACAGATATATCAAGAACTTCATTTCCAATTAACAATTGTAAACTGCCATCTGACCATCTCACAAAGCGAGCATTACTTTCAACCTGCATGTCAAAAAGGAAAGATAAACTTAATACATCTAAAAAAAAATGTTCTGACATGCTATATTATCATCGCAATTAACCTCAAGTAAATATGAACTTTAAAGTTGATGAGTAGATAAAATTTAAAAAACAAAATGAACTGAGAAAAGAAACTCAACATTGTGTGCAGACCACCAGTGTACAGGAAATACACATAAATTCACATTATAACCTATCTCCAACAGCTGACACTTAGCAAACAGAAATTTTTCATCACGAACAATGTTAACTATTCAAGAAGAAAATTTTCCCAACAGAAATATTAGTTTCTCTTAGTGCCTTCAGAGAATGTAAAACTATTGTCTGAAGCATAATAAAACAGCAGCGGCCGTCCCAAAAGAAGAAGAAATGGGAGGGAGAATTGAAATGGTTAAACAATAATCTGCAGTGATGCACAATTTATGTTTGGCCAGTTCTCTTTTTTTGCATAACTGTCAACTAATTAAAATCAATTACCAATCTTCAGAAATCTCTAGCTGCATGCATGGATTTAAATTGCAGTTGCGGTCACAATCGCAGTCACATGTAACAGTAGCGAGACTGTTGTAGTTGTAATGTAAAAAATGTTGCAAACTAAGAAATATTTTCAAGATTCACTAAAACTATGGCTCACATCTAACTAATAAGCATAAATTCTGCCCCAATCTATGAAGAATTTTTAAAAAATAAGTTGATTGAGTTTTAGTTTGGTACAAATGAAATGGAAGAAGAAGAAATACAAGAGAAAAAAAGAAGAAGAAAGATGAAAGGGAAATGAAAAAACCCAAATGGAAGCTAGCTGATGGTGTATTTCTGGGTGCTAGCTGACTGCTGGTGCAGAAAATTGGACTGTGCAGCATGCAAACTCAGACAAAAAGAAAAAAAAAAGCATCTGCTCCATTATTGTAATGGCCGTTGTGGGTTATAGAAATTTTTTGGCCGTTAAATAACAGCCATAACAGCAATGGAAGGCAACAATACAGTTACATAAAGCCGTTGCATTATGTTAAGTAATGGCCGTTATTTCATTCCATGGCTGCAACTCTTAGGAAGGTGGAATTATATCCCACAACCACCTAGGAATTATCAGCACTATCCCGGTTCAAGTTACCATATAAAAAATAATAAGCTGATTAAAAAGTTTATCTTAGAACTCCTGTAGATAGAAACAACAATATCACTATTCTGCGATACAGGAGTGCACCATGCAGAAACATACACTTACTACCAAGTATTCAACATTCAGACTTCATAATAAGGATACATAGACTCTCATATTCTTCAATTTTAAAGTAATCTGCAATAATTGATGTCAAACTGAGCGCCTACAGATTGCAGAAACATAGGAAGCAAGGCATTCAAATTTCATTCAAAATCTCAGTACATCCAAAATAGTAATCCCATAGTTAAGGAATTTTTAAATATGTTCAGTTACATTAATTTTCAGATTCTTGAATTTTAAAACAGTCTGCAATAATTGACATCAAACTAAACACCTACAGATCGCAGAAACATATCAAGGCATTCAAATTTCATTCAAGATCTCAGTACATCCAAAACAGGAATCAATAGTTTATTGCATAGTGAGGGAATTTTTAAATGGATTCAGTTACATTTGTTTTCTTCCTTAACCATCTTTGTTATTTTTCTTGATTAGCAAGCTCCAGTCCTATGTCATTTCATACTAATTCCCTCAGCCCTAAGACAACCTTTCCTTCAGTGTTATAATAACCCTGCATTTCTACAATTTTACATGCATAATATCTAAGGTAATGACAGATTTGTCTTTGTTGACTATAATTTAGCATGTCAAAACTTGTTAATTTGGGCCTTCGTGGTGGAAGTGATTCAGGGTTTTATGGTTGCAAGACAACAGCAAGAGTGTAGAAAACTGACAGGTGATCAGAAGTTATCACTACGGATATGGTTGCTGGAAATTGTGAACGGCAACCAGCCACCAATGATTAGAAATTCCAGTTTGTTAAGCAGGTTATTAGGTGGCAAAAGAATAGAAAAGTTTTACTTTAGGCTTTAAAAAAAGAAGATTAAGTTCTAGGATAAAAGAAATTTGCAAGACTATTCAGGTTTTGGAACGCTGCATAGGCTCAATAATAATATAGGCTTCTTCAATGGTTTAATGAGTGATTGTGTTAATTGAAGACAAGATTGGTTAGCATCTATGCACAATTTCCTTCAGTGGCTTGATTGAATGATCTACTCCTGGACATGATAAATTTTGAGTTGAGATGATCGGGAAATCAAAACAATAATGACAACAACAAAAATTATTTTCCAGGCCTCAAAACTAAAATTCCTTGCCAATCCTCCTCAGGAATAGAATTGGAAACAGATTCTAAAATGAGAGCTTCAGGTCGCTAAAGGCTCTCCCATCAATTTAAAGAGCTAAACTTATAGTATTCCAGATCCTACAAGGATGTGCATACTCCTAATAGGATCCTATGAGCATTGAACACTTAAGTCTAAGTAATCTGGACTTAAGGAAAATCATAAGTAACACATCCATCCAAAATAAAATCTATGGTTGCCTTTAATGCCAATTTGAAAAACATAAACTTGGAGCACCTAAAGTTGAGAATCTAAGATAACACTGAGGATCAACCGGACCAGTCTATGGATGATCTGTGCACCCTGCATCATAAATATCCTCCTATTTTATTACTCAATTTTGTCAAAGTTAAGCTTCTTGCCTGTACTTTAGGGCGATTATTAGTAGAGAATTGACGACCATATTTTGAAGCATGATCACGATTAGCAATTCGAAGAAAAAACAACCAATATTTTTTACTCTTGTTGATAAGCATAAGAAATGGATGTTTAAAAACCAAGAGATTTCTTTTTTTTTTTTGTACATCATACCAACAAATCAAAAGATACCTACAGATTTACTGCCGTCTGGATTTCTAATGGTCCTCCACCGCACAATATTGTTTGCCAAGCGTATGGGTTTTTTAACTTCAGATTCATCTGGCACAAATGTTTTATCTTCCACATATGTCTTAGGATCAAATTGGTTTCGGTCAATGCCCATTATATTGGAAAGCTTGATCATATTCATCTGCAAACAAGCATTAAAATTTACCATAATTGAAAACATGTATAAGCATGAAGCCATGAACATAGCTAAAGTATCAACTGGAAGCATGAATACCAGCAACAGTCATCAAGCTTAATGATACAAGACCATATAGATTTGCCCCATAATATATGTTTTTTGAGGAGTATTTTGTTAACAACATAAAATGATTAAGTTATAATCTATAAACAATTTTTTTATTCTGTAAACAACAAATTATTCATGTACTGAACAGAATAGACCCATTTTAACTACTAAAAGAGAAAAGAAGTTCACTTCTAAATCACAAAAATCATTTTGTGACCATCAGTTATACTTTTTATCAACTATAAGTAAGCAATCTTCTCAAATTAAGTAAAATAAGAATTTCATTATCTCCACATCAATACAATTTTTTTTAACTAAAAAATTCATCCAGATAAAAGTTACTACAAACTTTTAGTTAAATATTCAGAAGACTACTGTATTTATATTAATCATATTTGCCTGCTTGATACAAATCATTCACATGTAAATAAAAAATCATTGTAATTTATCCACTTCACAAATCCTGACCTTCTCTCTGCCGCACCTTTTATGTCCATATCTGTGTGTGTGTGAGTAATCATTGATGACAATGAAAAACCTCCCACATAAACAAGAATTGCATAATCTAAATGCTGCTGATGGAACTATAAATGTTTCAGATGAATTCTAGGAAAGAGAACTTACACGCGTCTTTGCAACCAAGTCACTTAGCACTTAAATTATTGTAGCTTCAATCAATCAAGAAGTGCAATGATTTCATAAAATACTGTAGCAGCAGATTGAAGAAAGAATACCTTAGTTGGATCAGCTGGAGGCTGCTGAAATGGAATTTCTAGCTCTAATGGGGGACCAACTGGCTTCTCTTTAAATTTAACCTCAATGTTCTCCTCTTCTGACTCATATTGGCCATCTTCATCCATCAGCATATCTTCTGGTCTTAAATTCTTTTCGTAACTCCCTTCCTCTTCCATTGGAGACCTCTACAGAATGAAATATTGTCTCATTCTCAGAGACATGTACATGATTTACAGCACCAGAACATACAAACATAGCATAGTAGATAAACTAGTTTCAACTTTCAACACTCACGTGTGAATCTTGCTCAATTTCATTCCTGACTGCATAAGCTGGCTCTTCCTCATCATCAGAATCACCAAACACATCACGAATCTCAGCAGCTGACTGCGAAATGTGATTGTGATCCTTCTCCCCATCAGGTGATTTACTGATATAGTGTCAATTTTCAAAAGATGCACAACATGAAAAGCATTTAGCAATGCCGTGCAACAAGAAAAGAAAATAACCTTGGGCTTCTGGCCTGATCAACCTCCTCATCCTCATGGTCAGCATAATGTTGTTCCTCAGATCTGTCAGATCCACTCTCTATTATGTCATGTCTCCGGCTTGTTACCACTCTATGACCATACTCTTCTTGTTCATCGCTATCTGCATCTTTTGCTTCACTTACTTCCCTCTCATCACCAACATCTACTTCTTCGGAACTTGGCTCTCTTTCACCCTCACTCTCTCCCGGATCAGGTTCTACCTCACGCATTTCACCTTCACTCTCCACTTCCGCATCCTCATGCCATTCTACTTCCCCTTCACCTTCACCTTCCCCCTCGCCCTCACCCTCATTCCTCAGCCCACCTTCAGCTTCATCCTAGGAAAAACCATCACAAAAATAATGCTGTAAGCAGAAGTGATGTGATTAAACCACCGTATCACTGTCTCTCTCTTCTTGCTTCTTCTTTAAATAAAGTACTTAAAAAAATGTTTATTTGAACTGATCATACAATAATCAGCTTTCACAATTGTACATCCCATCTATCTGATATCAAATAAAAATAAATCACACATTGCAAGATAATGTATGGTGTTTTGCTCCGATTAAAAAATAACAACCAAAATAAGCCCATTTCTAATTCCACTATCACATTACCAACCCTATCATATAGTACACACCTAATAGTTACGAATTCAAATCCTGCAGCACAATGGAGTAAAAGGTTTAACTTATAAACCTGCGAGTATGCTTCAAATCCTATAGAGATAAAGAAATTGAGCTAAAAACACAGCTTCTAATCAACCACAGGACGGAAGCAAGCAACAAAAATTGTACAACACACATATATATAAGCAAGGGTAGGGACGGGGATGATTACAGAAGCGTAATTAGGCTGGGGATTCGATTCGTTCTCTGAATCGACCTCTTCCTCTTCCTCCGATTGATCACCGAACAGGTTCTGCATCATCTGATGCCTCTTCTCCTCCCCCATCTCTCTCTCTCTTCTTCCAGTTGATTATGGCGGCAGTGGATTAGAAAGAGTCCGGTGGGAGGGTAATTTTACTTTTGGTTTGTGTGGGAATCGGGGATCCACTCTCTGACGATCGCTTCTTTCTATTATATAATCTCAGTGCTTCAAGCCCAAAAATCTTTAAACCGGTGGTGTGTCGATATCCATAGAGCCCACCGTTCCCGTATATGGTCCCGCTTCCGCTTCTCTTTTGTTTTTGGTGGGTATTATCAGAAAATAATTTTCCAGTTATTTTATTTCATGAAAAAATATTTTTTTTTTATTTCTTTGTGTTGAGTCCGTGAAAAAAAATAAATCGATAACCTTTCCTTAATAGAATGGGTGACTTCCTTTAAAAAAAAAATCAATCTCTGTAATTTAACTAAATTATTAATCAATTCGTAAAGAAATCATAAACATATTATATATAGAAAGCCTTAATCATTAATGACATTATCATTACTAATAATCAGTGATAATCGGTCAATTTTAGTATATTCGTATAGATTTTTTTTTTATATTCAATAATAAATATAGTTGTAAGAAATTTTATAGTCCAAACAGGCTGGTGTAATTGTGTTATAGATTGAAGAAAAATAAATATTTGTTTATGTACTTTAAAAATGAGAAAATAATGTCTCACTGATTTCAGTATTATAATAAAATAATAAAAATAAATTATTTTCAAAAAATAATATTTTATATACTGTTTTTTTAGATAAATTGATTTTCATAAATACAAAATTTAAAAATTAAATTATTTATTATTCTTCTAAATTGTAGTTTAAAGAAACAAAAGAAAAATTTTAATGCCAAAAAGCATATTTTAAGAGTAACTATTTAAAACTCAATATCAAATTATATAGAAATGAAAATTTTATCTAAAAGCAAATAAAGATAAAAACCAAAATTCAAAGTCCATCAAAATTTTCAATTTAATGTAGAGTTCATTTGGTCAAAATAAAATTCTCTTTCACAAGTGATTATACAATTTATTTAATATAGTTTTGTGAGTAAAATATTATTTTTTAAAATATAATATTTAAACATTTTATTAATAATAATTTTTTATTTACAATATCAAATTATACAGAAATGATAACTTTTCTAAAAGCAAATAAGGATAAAACCAAAATTCAAACTGCAACAATTATTTCAGTTTAGTGTAGAGCATATTTGGTATTGTTACTATAAAAATTCAATTTTTAAAATAAAAACTATTATTTATATTAAATATGTTAAAAGTAAGCTAACAATTAGAATGATGTTAAAATAACAAATTGAAGATGATTTTATAATTTTTTCATATTTAAGGGTAAAGTTTACAGTAATTTTATAAATTTATTTAAATTGATAATTTATTTATCTTAATTTATTCAAGAGATATTCAAGTTAGGGCCCAAAATAATATCATTTTGCAATTCACAATTAGTTTTTGTGCCTTTTGCTCATTCATAGATCTCATATATTAATTTATATAGGATAGTTTTATATATATATATATATATATTAATTTATCTTAATTTATTTAAGGAATGCTCCAAATTATGGTATAAAATAATTTCATTTTGTAATTTATATTTATTTTTGCCTTTTATTCATTTTATGGATTTCACATATTAATTTATTTAGGATTATTTTTATAAGTATACATAAATTAATAGTTCATTTATCTTAATTTATTTAAGATATATCAAAGCTATGGTCTAAAAGGACATTATTTTGCAATTCACGATTTGTTTTTATGTATTTTGCTCATTTATTGTACATGCACATTAATTTTATAATTTTATTTAAATTTGAGGGTGAAATTTATAGCAATTTTGATTTTGTTAATTTAATACTTTATTTATCTTATATTTTTTGAGAGATACCAAAATTATGATAAAAATGACATAATTTTAATTTTACAATCAATTTTTATGTCTTTTTTAATTTTAAGAATTTTCATATTACTTTGATAATTTTGTACCTTTTAAAATAAAATTGAGGTTGATTTTCACAAATTTATTTATATTAATATTTCATCATTTAAAGGTTTTAGTTCATAGTTTTATATATATTTAAGGATAAATTTCAAATTATTTTCATAATTTTAAATTTATTTCATAATGATTTATATTCATTTTATAATATTATTTCTTGTACAATTATTAAATTTGGTAAAAAAATTTTAATTTCTTTTAGAAAGATAAAAGTTCTATATAATGGTTTATGGTCTTATAAAATAGCAATTCTTTATATATATATATATATATATATATATATAAAGAAGCGTGTAAGATAAAAAGAGAATAACGAGGTACATAGCAAAATATAATCCAACATAATGCTAATGCCTAGTTACCTAAGTAAATTTCTTTATCCTTCGCCAAAATAAACGATTTGAAAATTTTTTATGTCATTCAAAAGTGAATATAATTTCTCTCAAAAAAAAAAAAAATATAATTCCCTAAAACGAAAACACATAATAATTCCTACAACCCAAATCATATCGAAATCAGCGTCACCAGGAAACTCCATCGTGATCTTTGCATCACCCCAAATCAGCAAATTCCAATCCCCCAATGCGGGTTCCACCACACTTTCCACGTGGCACAATCCAATTCCAGGATCGCCAAAATCTCTGTCCACCGTCAACCACTCCACATGCCCTCTTTTATTTTCATTTTTCAATTTTAATATCATCCCCCCCTTCCCCTTCCCATCTTTCTCTCTCCCTCAGCTGCACGCTTTCCCTCCACCCTCGGCTTCGGATCCAAACCTATCACTACCTTACTTACCCGAATCTCAGCTTCGGACCCGAACCTCAGTTTTGTTCCTCTGTTCGTTGAAAATTTGGCTCACTATTTCGATCGCTTTATCTCTCTCGCTCTCTGGCTCACAGCATAGAGACGGCTCATCTCCATCTCTCTCTTTTTGCATCGCGATTCAAACCCTGAATCATTATATTAACAAATACACAGTCTTCAAAGATCGGTGTCGAGCTCAAACGGCGTCGTCAGAGGCGAAACTGTGAGTCCTTTTTCTCTCTCTGGAAACCCTAACTTTTTCTTCTTCTCTACGAGCCGAATTCGCCTTGAAGGCCGAATCTGCGCGACTGCTATGGTGCCTTCCCGGGCGGACAGCTGTATCTCAGCTTGGCTTTGTGGTCTTATAACTGTATTCGCGATATTGTGGGAGTTTGTGGTAGATTTGAATTGCGGTGCTTTGCTCTCGATCTTATGTGAATTTGATGATAAATGCGAGATTTTAGGCTATTTTGGTGGTAGTTGGGAATTTGCCTATCATAGATTTTTACTTGCTTGACTTAATCATATGCTATTATCTTACCTGATACTCTTTGCACGTGGATTAGTTGATAACTGAAGAAGTCTGTGAGGAATTAAGAAGTTGTAGGGTTAAGTGTTGGTATTCTCAAGCATGATTGAAGGAGCTGGTGTTAATGTACTAAATGTAGATGCAAAACATGGTTTTACCGTATTCTTATGGAGTTTTGGGTAATGAGTCAGGGTGCTCAGTATTAATTTATGCGTCGTCGTTTTTCCTCGTCTTTAATTATGTCAGAAAGAAAAAGCTGGTATTGAGATATCAAATGTTGTGATAAGAGTGTTATTCTTGGCCCCTATTTTGGGTAATTCTTGGGTGATGAATCAGGGTGCTCAGTTTTAATTTATGTGCCATTGTTTTTTCCCCCATCTTTAATTATGTCAGAAAAAATAAGCTGGTATTGCGATATCAAAAGTTGTGACAAGAGTGTTATTCTTGGCCCCAATTTTGGATGTACTGCATGAGGCTTTGGATCATAGTTGTCGATTGGTTGATTAGTTTATGCTTGTACATGTGAAATTTGGTAGTGACATAGAGCTCTCTGTTGGTTGGTGTGTTTGCTCTGTAGGTATGTTATTCTATTCAAAACACAGAGATGCTTCTTTGCTTTACACTTGATGTTTGGTTCCTTCTGCTTGTGTCCGAGAATACTAATTTTACTGGCCAGTGTTGACAGCTCTTCTCAATTCAATCCAATTTTAGATTATATTCATGCATTAGAAGGTGGGTAGGAAATTTTGCCTTGTTTCCTTTTTATTTCTTGTTTATGTGTCTTGACATCCTATACTGAATGGATTTTAGGAGTTTTGAGAACTTTTGTTGTCAAGCTATAGATGTGTTTGCTTAGAATATATATACATAGGGGTACTTTATTATAATTATTTAAATTTTTTAATCTTCTTCGAAAGTTCTCATGGGAAGGTTGGAAGATGCGAGCGAGAGACGTGAAGGTGGTTCACTGTGAAGGTTGGGGAAATTGGAAATGGAGAAAATGAGTGATAATGAAGGGATTGAGAAAGGAGGAACATCTACCAACTTTTGTTTCCTAACCATCTGGTTGAATTTGGTGGAAGTATTTTGTGGGCCTGCTAGTAGGACGGAAGGATGTTTCTCTTTTTCTTTCATTCATTTACCTAATTGGGATGTGGCACGATGGTTTTAAATTTAATTCTGCAGGAAATTTTAGAAACTTCTGAGGAACTTCGTTGAGGTGGATTTTAATCTTTTTTGGAGGGAAGTTTGTCTTATGGAAGTCAATATTTCTTATATTCTCAACCTTACTTAGTGTTGTTGCGTAACCATCTGATGCAGCTTATTTAGATTCTGAGAATTAGCATATATCCAAATCATATCATGCGATTTGCAGTGATGAGGTCCTAGATCAGTAGTCAGTATTATATTTTGCTTTTGCAGTGTGCTGCAGTTTTTTGGTGTTGCTTTTAAAAAAGTACAAGCTATATCTATTTCAATTAATAAGGAAGTTCATAATGTTATTTTTTCACAAAATAAGATTAATTTTATTGTCCGCATTCACACCTGAATGTGTTTCTAGAGACGCTGAAGTTCTTATTCCAGGATAACCATTGTTGCTACTACTTGTGCATTAGCAGTATATCTATTTATTTGACTTTGTGTTATTCTATGCAGAATAAAATTTTTGATGGCATGAATAAAGTGGTTGGGGCGACATTTAAACGACCAAAAAGAAGGTTTGGATATGCTTGTGCTTGAAAATGTTTCATTCAATTGTACTCTCTGCAATCAAATATCAAGTTTTAAAGTCTGGAATCTTTGGGTGTTCTTTAGGTATTGATTCTCTTTTCACAAAATTTTAGCTGCTGAAAATTTGTGTGGCGGATATCTATGCCTGGCAACGAAGTTGGAGATAGGATCCATAATTTCTTTGGCCACGAGAACTTGTCTCAGGGCCAGCACCACTCAGAGGCTGTTGACGGGACTTGGCCAGGGCTAGGTAACAATTCGTGGCCTGGTAGTCAGAGACAGATTGGCACCCCTTGTATTTCTAACTTAAAGAATCAGACTGTGCAGCAGTCAGGTATCAATTATGAGCATTGAATTAGTTGGTTTAATAACCAGTATTATTTCCTGTAAAGTATACTTTCAATTTTTTTTCTTAAAATTTCTTCATTTCATTTTATTACCAGACTAAGGACAAGATAATTTGAAGTTTATGTGTTTGGTAGGGTTTGAAGGCCTCTCTGTTATTAAACATACTTTTTTATTTTGACATTAGCTGATTCTGAGAGAGAACATGGGGGACAGTTATCAAGTGTGCAGCATGATGTGAATTTTTCTCAATCGATTCTGAGTCTTGAGTTTGCTAGAAATCAATCTCAAAACCAACAACCAACTTTGAATGGCTACATGCATGGGAATCAGGTTTTTCAAACAAGACAGAATGATGCAAACCTTTTGGGAGTGGATACAGAATCTGATCAACATAATTTAACATCTAGAGGCTTTTCAATTCTTGATGCACAGCTAAGAAGTGGTCCTGAACTTCACAAGAAAAATTCAGTAAGAACTGATTTTAATGAATCTCCTGTTAATTATGATTTTTTGGGAGGTCAACAAGAAGCGAATAGGCAGCATTCTGGAATGTTGCACTCTTTGCCAAGGCAGCAGTTAGGAATTGGTGACATGCATGTACTACAACAACAATTCATGCTCAAGCAAATGCAAGATTTTCAGAGACAACAGCGACATCAGAAGCAACACTTGCAGCAACAAGAAGTAAGACAACTGAATTCTGTAAATCAAGTTTCCTCTTTTGCAAAACAGACAGCTGGCAGTCATCCATCAGGTTTGGTCGATGGCATTCCCATCCATGATACATCTAACTATTCATGGCAGTCTGAGCTTATGGAACCTAATACAAACTGTCCACAGCGTGGTTTGTCTACAGCTATTCTAGGATCCTCTAGTGGGCTAATGTTTTCCCAAGAGCATAGCCAAGCACCGCGCTTGATGGGAATGATTCCTCAACAGGTTAATCAATCTCTTTATGGTGTCCCAAATTCCGGAACAAGAGTGGCTTCAAGTCAATATTCTTCTGTTCAAATGGATAAGTCTACAATGCAACAGATATCAGGCAGCAATAATTCCTTTTCAGGTAATCAAGATACTGGGTTTCCAGGTGAGACCAACATGCAGGATGGTTCTTTGCCTCCTAGGCAAGGCTATCAGGGAAAGAATATGGTAGGAACCGGTGATGGTCGAGGGTTAAATGGTGGGTTTGATTTGGAAAACATACAGCGAGTAGATCCCCAGCAAAGCAATGGGCCTGGGCAGGATTTTCATGGGAGGCAAGATCTGGGTGGTCCATCAGAAACATCCCAGGAGAAAACAGCGATTCAGGTTGCTCCATCACAAAACATGGCTACCCTAGATCCAACTGAGGAAAAGATCTTGTTTGGTTCAGATGATAATTTATGGGAAGCTTTTGGCAGGGGTACCAACATTGGTTCTGGAGGTTATAATATGTTAGATGGCACGGATTTTCTCGGCACATTTCCTTCCATGCAAAGTGGGAGTTGGAGTGCTCTCATGCAGTCTGCTGTAGCGGAAGCATCAAGTGCTGATACGGGGCTGCAGGAAGAGCGGAGTAGTCAGATTTTTCGGAGTACTGAACCTCCAGCTGGCAATCAACGGATCCCGATTGTCAATGATGGTGGCAAACAGCATTCCACTTGGGCTGATAACAGATTTCAGGCTGCCTCCATTGCAAATGCTACAGCCTATAATTTGTCTGATGGGACTAACTCAAGTGTCAACTATAATAATATGCCAGGGGTTAAGCAATCTGGAGTCAGTACATCACATGAACAGTGTCAAGGGCCACATGCTGGTTCTTCTCAGAGATTTGTTCAGCCATTTTTCGAAGGACCCAAATGGTTGGATCAGAATCCTCTACAAAAGCCAGTTTTTGATGGCAGTCATGCTTATGAGAAAGGTTCTTACTCCTCGGATGTACAATCAGGTTCTTGGACAAATCAACAGAGCATGTCCTCATATAATACTGGTGATCAACCAGGCAATAGACCAAACGGTTGGAAAGTTGTTGATTCTATATCCCCCAGCACAGGTGCTGTTTTTAAGAACCAGGGGAATGAAAACACATTGCTAGCTTCTCAAAGTACTGAGCATAAGGGTCCTATATTCGAGGGAATGGGTTTTGGTGCTAGTACATGGAAGACTGATTTGGTTTCCAATTCAATTGTTGAATTGGAGCATGCAAAATCTACCACTGGAAGCACACATGTCAACAGGGAAGCTTCTAACCGGAATAATGTTGCGGCATTGCCTGATTCAAGCACTGTAAGGGTTAACCAGGACAGCAGCCACAAGCTTCCAAATGGCAATAATATTGATATCTGGAAACATGTTGATTCTTCAGTCAATGCTAAAGGCTGCGAATTTCCAGGAAAATACCAACCTCATGTGGATAAGAACCATCAAACTTTTGAGTCCTCAGGAAATAATAGTTTGGGCATTGGGCCAGTTGAAACTTATGATCACCCTGATGCAAAAGGAAGCCAAACTGATAGCTCTCGAAATGAATCTCACCATACTTCCAGTAGTGGTGTGAAAGAAAATGCTTGGCTAGATGCAAATGATTCGCTTACATTGTCTGGGGGAAAAGTAAAGTCATCCAGTCATATTGCTCGAAAGCCTTCTGGCATTCGTAAATTTCAGTATCATCCCATGGGGGATCTGGATGTTGAAGCTGAACCTTCCTATGGAACAAAACATGTTACTCATTCGCAGTCCACGCCTCAGGTTTCTCAAGGGTTTCATGATCATGGGAGTATTGGGCAATCAAAAATACCTGCTGAGAATGATAAGGTAACTGTTGCTTTAGTAATTCAAATTTTAAATCATGCTAAGCTCCTTTTTGGTTTTAAATAAAAATAAGAAAAAAATCTTTAAGAGATCTGTTGACTGTTTTTCTTTGTTTATTTACAGGGTCATTTTCCTGGTTTTCAAGTAGAATATAAAGGCTTAGATGAGATTACTTTGAAAAATAGACTTCCTACTTCTGCACCTAGTACTTCATCTTCCTTTGACAAAACTGTTTATGCGTATTCAACAAGCAAGACATTAACATCAAGGTAGTTGATTTTTTTTTTTTTTTTTTTTCAATTGGTTCTTGCATTTGGTCTTCTGTAATTTGAATGTATTGGTTTTATTGTCTTTTTATTTTGAAATAGTTATTTAATCGACACCAATAAACTCATCCATCTTCTCTTAGTTCCTATCAACATACTTTCCATGTATATGGTATATTTTCCATGCTATTATGGGTATTTTCCTCCTACTTACCTTCATTGTTGTCAGTTCATAATTCATACTTTGATTCTAATTCACTGCAGTCAAAATATGCTTGAGCTGCTTCACAAGGTGGATCAATCTAGAGAGCATGGAAGTGCGACACATTTTACCTCTTCTGGATGCAATCAGTCCTGTGACATTGGTGATGGCAAAATTTCTGATGGATCTGTTTACCTCCACCAAAATAAATCTTCTGCTTCTCAGGGTTTTGGCTTACAACTTGCTCCTCCATCTCAACTCTTGCCCATTCAAGACCATGCCGCTTCTTCTCAGAGCCCCTCATGGGCAAATAACTCTCTTGGTTCAACTCTTTTTGCTTCTGAAGCTGGGGAGAAGGGTCATAGATGGTTGGCTTCCTTGTCCTTGGTTCAGGGCTTGCCTTCTTCCAGTGAAAATTCCCAAGGAGAAGTGAGGAATAAAATTTCTGGTACCCCAGAACAAGCTGCAAAGAATGCCCAGGGAAATTTTTCTGTTGCTTTTCCCCCCAGTTTTCCTTATTCAAAAAATCTTCAAAATCATCATATGTATGATATGGCTGGACAGGTTGATAGGTTTACACCTCAGTCAAAGCAGATGACTGAGTCTTTCGAGAGAATAAAAAGTGGTCAGCCAGCAGTGGTGTCAGTGCAGGGCATGTCTAGAAGTACTTCAAATAATGATGTTGCTTCCTCTGATGAGATGCCTAAGCTGAGTAATAACAGCCAAAATAGCACAAAAGATTCTGCCCAGCAATTCCCTATTTTGGAAGCTGTGCCAGCTCTGCAGAGTTCTACTATATCTGGCACAGCACAGGAGAGCGCTAATGCAAAAATGTCTCCTGCTATATGGACCGGTGTTTCAACACAACGTTCATTTGGTGCGCATCCTTCTAGAACTTCGTCCAATATGCTCAAGTCTAATCTTCAATCAAATAATGATTCAGAAACAATTTCCTCTATGCCACAAAAGTTAGAAGGTCACAATGTACAAGTGGTAGGTAATGGGCCATCTGAATCTGGTGCATGCTCTGTGAATTTACATGGGTTTGTTGGGAAAGACCAACCAGCAAAAGGAGATCCATATCAGCAAGTTTCACCTGACAATGACCATGCACAGAAGGCATTGTCTGTCCCACATGGGAAAGAATCTGTTGCAAATTGTCTTACTGGCACTTATACTGTGAACACCACCAGTACCCAAAGAGAAATTGAAGCATTTGGCCAGTCTTTAAGACCCAATAACAGTTTGCATCAAAATTACTCCTTAATGCACCAATTCCAGAGCATGAAAAATGAGGTTGATCCAGGAAATAGGAGTTTGAAGAGATTTAGAGGTCCTAATGGCGCTGTGGATGTTCAGCAGGAAGGCCCACAGGAAGGACAGCAGTTCTTTGGTCCTAATATAGTCAGAGATGCATCAACGAATCATGCTTCAGTTCTCCCTGGAGATTCTAAAATGCTAAGCTTTTCAGCAAAACCAACGGATGTTCGAGATACCCATATGCCTTGTCAAGATATGCTTGCATTTGGACATAGTGAGACTCGGAATTTTGTTAATAGCGGGACAGTTTCTGTCAGTGCTGAACATTCTCAGATCAGTCCCCAGATGGCTCCATCCTGGTTTGATCAGTATGGAACCTTTAAAAATGGGCAGATATTACCATTGCATGATGCACAAAAAACTGCCATCTTGAAGACTATGGAACTTCCTCTCGCAAGGCCTTCCAATAGTTTGCATGCTCATGGTTCACTGGAGCAAGTAAATGCAATTACTGCTGGTGCTAACCAGCACGATCTTCTCCAAAAAGGTTTAACTTCCTCACCATTAGCAGGTGAGAATCTCTATTCCCCTCAGTTAATGCCTCCTAGTGCTGTTGATGCGAGTATGGCTGCTGTGAGACCAAGAAAGCGTAAAAGTGCTACCTCAGAACTTGTACCCTGGCATAAGCAAGTGGTGCATGGCCTTCAAAGGCTTCAAAACATCAGGTGCTTGATGTAAATTTCACACGGATGAGTGCCTTCTCATCTCTGCTGATGAATGTGATGCAATCATGTTTAGTTTTTATTTTTTTGATGTCTTAATTGGCTATCGTGTGAACGGTTGCATTTTCTATTAATTCTTGTACATTGTGTGATATCATTTTCCCCGCTATTTTAACACGTAGAGTATATTGTTCACAGTTTGGCAGAAGTGGACTGGGCTTGTGCAACAAATCGACTGACAGAGAAGGTGCGCTGATATCTCGTAGCTAAAACTAGCTTTCTTAATTATATTGAGCTATTAATTTTTCTCTTCTTAGAACTCTGACAGTTATCTATGTTTTGATTGCTTCATTTTAATGACAGGTGGAAGATGAAGCTGAAATGGTAGAGGATGGACAACCATTATTTAGATCAAAGAGAAGGCTTATATTGACAACACAGCTTATGCAACTGCTGTTGCGCCCTCCTCTTGCATCAGTTCTGTCTGCAGATGCTGTGGCAAATTGTGAGAGTGTTGTACACTCTCTTTCTCGAGCAACCCTAGGAGATGCTTGCAGCACACACTCTTGTTCTGGAAGTGATACTCATGTGCCTTCCAGCAGTGGAAACCTGTAAGAACCGCTTTTCAATCGTTTTGAAATTTCTCTATCACAATTCTGCACAGTTGATGTTTACAGTTTTACTGAAGAAATGTTATCCATCCATGCTAATAACAAAGTTCTTATTTTTCCTAAGCCTGCCCGAGAAGCATAAAACATCTGAGAGAATCAGCAATCAGTACTTCTCAAAAGTTGTGGAAGATTTGATTAGTAGAGCAAGAAAGCTAGAGAATGATCTATTGAGGTAAATTTTTATATCTTCTGTTCTAATGTTGAATGGTATGTCCGATAATAATGGAGAAGTTTTTTATGCAGTCAGGGGCCCCATATCTGCAGTGCTTTAATTCTTACTTGGTTAATGAAATGGGTATAACTGGATTATGAGTGCTCATGGTATAGATAGACTGTTGGAAAGATTAGGAAAAAAGTCTAGAAGGTGCACCAACATAAACGAAAAGTGTGTTAAAAATTGAATCTGCTTTAATTTGTTTGGTGTTGATGTAATTAGACACTATTTGAAAAGAGGATTTATGTTTTTCCAATAGGTCTGGCACTCTTGCTTGGTATTTTCGGGATTTTGCTAGAAATATGCCTTTTTTTTCAGCTCTCTCTCTCTCTCTCTCTACCTTCCTTCTGTTGCTGCTGATACTTTCCTCTTTTGGCATCATTCTCAATTGATGTTTTATAAACTCAATCTACTTGTTATCTATTTCAATTCTCATAGTTTTTGTGTTGCCTATTTATGATTCAGATTGGATAAGAGAGCATCTGTTCTAGACTTGAGAGTGGAATGCCAAGAGCTAGAGAAATATTCTGTTATAAATCGTTTTGCTAAGTTCCATGGCCGGGGCCAAGCTGATGGGGCTGAGACCTCGTCGTCCTCTGATGCACCTGCAAATATTCAGAAAACCTGTCCCCAGAGATATGTCACTGCACTGCCTATGCCTCGGAATCTCCCTGACAGGGTACAATGTTTTTCACTTTGATCATTAATTAATTGATTTTTATCTCTTTTTTGGCCAATTATCTTTACATTCCTCCTACTTGTCTGGTTCATTTGGTACCATCTTATATACTGGCACTTGCTCAGCATAGAACCACAGGGATGGGAATGTAGGAGGTTTGGTTGTTAGATTGTCTCCTCGAAAGTAATGGAGGCTTTTAGATCTTTTCAATCTAGGCCATTGATTTCATATTCATTCTTGAGAGATTAATCTGATCTTGCTTACTTCATTGGAGCCGAGAGGATATTGGGATTCCTCATCATGCTTTTTTTCCCCCAGTAAAACGTTTTTTTTTTTGGGGGGGGAGGGGAGGTGGAGACCAGATGGCAATCTGGCTTAAAAAAGATTCTCACACATGGCTAAAAATTCTATTCAGTGTGCTCTTGCTTGCTAGGCTTCTGATCATGGTTGTGCGCGTGAAATAAGGGTGATTTTTTTTTTACCTTGTACCTCTTCTTTTCTGGGGGAAGGAACAAAAAATCAAGGGCGTGGGGTGTGGGTATCTTTTTGAGGGGATGGTTGATAGAGGGATGATGAATTTCATGGCCCGAAGTCTTGAATTGCCAGCTTTAGTGCAATAATGATGTTATTTTATAGTTGGCCTTCTATTATTTTGTACAAATTAGTTGAACATGCACAAAAATATATGGGGTTTCTTTTTCCAAGAAATTGAGAAGCATGTAAAGATGCTGAAGTTGCCAAATTTACTGGGCTCTAGAAGTTTCAATATTTAGTTTACTAACAGCTTACTCTGCCACTTTATTTTCGTTTCCTCATATTCATTTTACCATTTCAGATTTTAGCATCATTTTAGGTCAGCTTCCTTGTAGAGATATTGACTTATCCGCACTTAACTATGAACTCAATTTAAGCTCATAGTCAGACATACGATGATGTTGGTATGTTTCATTTTTGTGCATACGATGGTGTTGGTATTTGCACTTAACTATGAACCCATCTCCGTGTGTAGTTGTCTGGGGATAATTGTTTGATAAATTCTGAGATTGGGATTATTGCTTTTACTATTGGGATTATTGCTTTTACTATGATAAAGAATGAATTAGTTATAATTTCTCTTACTTTGGACAGCTTTGGCATTACTATTGTAAAACGCTATAGTTTATTCGCTAAACTACAATGTTTTTTAGTTTCAGTTTTATCATTCATGGGATTTGTCAATAGATTTCATATTTTGCAAAAATTTTAAATACCAGTTTTTTTTTTTTCAAAATCAACTTTATCTTACGAAAAGTATGGTGGAAAACTCTATTATTAAGTAGCAGAGATTTTTTGAAAATCTATTGTTAATTAGCAGAGATTTTTTTTAAAAAAATCTAGTGTCCAAAGTTCTTATTATAAGCAATGCCAAATGTGGATTTTATTTCTTAATGGATATTTTGTTTTTTTTAGCTAGGCTAATTGTATTTAGCTTGTTGATGTTCTTTTTTTTTTTTTTTTAAAAAAAAATAGCCATGCTTGTTAAGCCTTGTTGAGCCATATGCTTATCACTCGGCTATGAATTTTGTAACCTTTTATGGACAAATGTCCTAAAAGTTTTGAGCTTTTTGTTAAAACCCCAGCCACGGTACTCAGTTTGAATTGTCCGAAAGGAGAAAAGGAGTTCATATAAAAAAAAATAGAAAAAAAAATGGATTTACTTCTGTTGGGAACATTGATTTGTATACGTGTTTATATGTATATCATGTAATCTTATACATGTAAGATTTCCACTATTTTTTTTTTTTTTGAGAATAACTAAATTCTTTATTTATCAAGGTTGAATTCTTAGTATCAGCATTTAAGGAATAAGTTCTTTTAAGTTTACCAGCTAATACAGTGTAGGTTTGCATTCTTAGGATTGTTGGGAGGTGTGCTAGCTATCTTGAAATTATTTTTTATGGATGAAATCATTATATAAAATTAAGGTCTCAAAAATTATTTATAGTAAGTGTTTATCATTTATTAAATTGATATTTTAATAAATAATTAAAAATTGTATATTATTGTCATATTGAAAGATTAAGAAATAGCTAATTAAAAAGACAAATATAGAAAATAAATATACAAAAAGAAAGACTTAAAAAATTAATTATTACTTAAATTAAACGAAAATTTTAAAATAATTTTTATATTAAATATAATAAAATATAGCTAAACAAGATAAAAATTTCTTAAATTATAAAATTATTTAACTAACCATTGGTGCATAGCGATTTGTTAAACCAAGAGATTAAAGAAGGGCAATTCAGCCCGACCGATTACACTGTTTCCTGTTATTTCATTGGTCCAGCGGAGTCAGGATGGGTGGACATTAGACAGCTCTCAGGAGAGTGTACAATACAACGACTCGCACAAAGCTTGAATTTCCGTTTCTCCAACTAATATAGGAAGCTGTAAAGAGATTAGACAAACATCAGATGGACCAGCGTACTGGTTATGGCCTCGGTCCTTTTGTAGAGCACAACCAAACAATTTTCTTTCAAATAGGTTGGGCAATATTGGATCGGATGGCTCAATTTCATTTTTTACGTTATTAGGATTTGATCACAATTGCTAGAGTTTTACAGAATGTCATATTTTTAAACCACATAACTAAACCAAAGTTGCATTATTGATGTGTTTGAAAACCTGAAAACCAAAAAGGCCTTAATTATTTCATTATGTAAAAAAATGATGAATTCAATTTCTTCGTTTTTCTTTTTCTGTGCATAAAAGTTAACAACCAATTCCTTTGATGGGGTTCATAATCATGGGCTGAGTTACATATTACATTCATTTTACTTTCGAGTTTTTTCGAAACAATAAAATGCAGATGAATTCTATTGCTTTCAAACGTATTCGAAATACCAATTCAAGGTCTAATACCTGTATAATTTGTTGCGGACATAATATATATACGGCTTGCGCAGCTAATAAAAAGCCCTTAGCTAAATACTGAAAAGACAATAAAATGAAGGTTTAAAAACCTCTTAGAATTTAAAAACAAAATTTGTTTTCATAATAGCATCCTATCCACTTAACAGTTAGCTCTCATCCAACAATTCCTACTGAAAATGTTTCCTGTCATACGAGCTCAATAGTGCACCACAACAATGCTTTTGTTACTCATCAACTTGCAAGCAAACAGCAAGGCAACTGGCAGTCTGGCATGATAAGGAAGAGAATACACCTGGTCAACTAGTTGTTCCTGCTGTTAGGATCAGAAATCTTAGCTAAATCAGCTTCATATATTTTGCTATAAATGCTGATCAATACCTTAACAAGGAACTATCAAGATGTTGGATGGTCTAAAGGGAAGGACAGGCCTCATCCCACTATGGTGCTTCATTAGGAAAACAGCTCATGATACGTTAACATGCATTTCCTCTCCTATCATTGCAAATATTTCATCCGACCTGAAAAACCATATCTAACATCTTATCAATATTCAAGGTGATCAACACCTTCGCGCAGCACATGAAAAGGCCGTTGATGCCATATATATGTCCATATGCATCATATGTAGCTACTAAACTCCACAATTCAAAAATAGATATCAAGTGCAACATCTAATAAGTTTTCAGTTCTAGAGCTCCAATCTTACCTATGAGCATCTATATTCACCTCTGCCAGCCATATTGTTAGATAAACCTGCAATGCAATGAATTTCAGCATAACCCACGTAAATGAAAGAATGTCATCGTGAGAGCGTCATTTTTCATTTATTTATTTTTTTATACATGTTAGGATTAAAATAAAGAAAAGCCCAAATCCAAGGAATTACAATTATTTGACCTGCAATTTGACTAGAAAGTTTTAAGCTGTTTTATAAGTAGCAACAAAGATTTGGACTTGTAAAGGAGAAGACAAATTACAGTAGACCATATCTTGGAGTGTTATTTCAAATTAAAATTTTATTTTTATCAAGTTACAAGTTATCAAAGAACAGACCTCTATCTGTTAATCTAACCAACCGGGGAAAAAAATTGTAATAAAAACCCATTACAAAATTCAAACTAAATCAAATACAAGTCCCTTCACTTAAAAAACCGACTATTCAAATATAATGTTGGGGAATTTCAGCATAAATAAAAAGAATATGGCCTCTAATTTTACACATCATAATGTTATATAAAGTGGAAGGCTAGCAGCCCCAAAAGCAATGCCTCTTTGACCATCTGGTGCTCAAGGGCACGCTATTTGCATGATGCTAAATGCAACATCTTTGTTTGGTTGGCAATGTGGAATACTATTGGACCATTAGGGTTCAAACTATATTATTTTAATGAATTTTTGATACTTTTAAACAAATATTCAAAAAAATCCTCATACATAAATTAGATGGAAAGAAATGCATTCTTAAATTAATATTTATAGGTGATAATGAAATCAATACCTGCAATGTTTCATGGTTTGGTTGATTCTTGAGTCGGGCAGGCATATCACACTTCCCTTCCATCAATCTTGGAGGTATTGGTTTACAGGTTTCCTTGGAATACAAATTACAAACGCTCAGATCATCAAATTCCCCTGGATAAAGCTCATTTGACCAAAACAACTCATGGTCTTGTGAAACCTCAGCACTAATGGCAAGTAACTCCACTACAAGCAGTCTCTGAGCCAAATAGCAGAAGGATGAACGATAGGTAAAGTGTCAAAAATGAAGAATGCTCCAAGTCAAAAATGAAGAATGCTCCAAACAATAAACAAAGAAAGGTTGCAGTTCTACCTTCAAATTAAGCTCAAATATAAACATTTGAACAAGCTCCTCAGCTAGCTGCTCTAAAATTATCCAAAGATCCGAATCATCAACAGTAAATTTCATCAAGAAAGATGATCATAGATTTGGATAAAACTAGTTTAAACCATGTATTTCAACTTCCATCAGAAAATGATCAAACAAATGCAACTCAATAAATAATATAGGAATTAGACAATGTTAAGGTTGTGTTATGAACTGGAGTTTTGATGTGTAGTAACTGCAAAAATGTTCTATAATCATAAAATTTTTGCATATGCATACTTACCAAAAGAAGAAATTGGCCAGAATGTAAATACTGGGATCCCAGCACCGTCACCAGTGTCATTATTACTGTCCTCAGAACTGCTAGAAAATTGCACAATCGAAGTACTGCTTGTCCCTTTGGGATAGCATCTCATGGATCTACTAGTATTTACCATGTGAGTTACAATAGTCACCTGCAGAGAAGTTATTACAAAGAACTCAATAAACAAAAAGCAAGCAAATTAGAAAGAGAAGTTCTTCTCTGAAACCTCAGTATAGAACTATAGTTGATCAAGCCTCTTTTGACCGTTATTTGCATGCACAAAGTGCTCCTGCGAGATTGCAAGAGTTGCTGCAAGGGTTGGAGGATTGTGGGCGCATTACCACGCAGCGTTCCCGTTGCGATTTACAAAGAGACTGTTTCCACAGCCTTGAACCAGTGAACCCGTGACCTACAGGTCACTAAAGGAGCTACATTACCAATTGCAACCAGCTCATTAATGCCATACAAACGTTTGCACATGAAACCATTATCCAAACCCATAATTTAGGGTGTATAAAAAACATGGGTTCTCAGTCCCAGCCATAATCAATTACTCAATAAAAAAAAAAAATGCAGAACTATTCAACTTCCAATAGAGAACAAGTGTGCTTAGCCTACTCACCATACCCTTGTAAGCCGACAAAAGTTTCCTCTGATAAAGCTCCTAATTTTTATTCCAACAACAAAAAATGACAATTACAGATAATCCGACACCCAAAGTTAATCCTTCCTTTTAAAAAAAAAAAAGCAACAAGAAACCACCTGTTGTTTAACCAATTTCAAACAAGCTTTCTTCCGAATATCCGGCATTTCATTCAGCACGCCCAGCTCCATCGACGGCATGTATCTAAACCATAAATTAAGAAGCCAATCAATTAAAAAGACCCAAAGAAATATGTAATATTGGAAAGATCAGTTACTTATTGCACATTTTCTCACTAACCAAACGGAGAATAACACATAACTAAAGAAAATACTGAAAGAAAGAAAGAGACAAAGATGATTAGTTACGTTTGAGATAGATAAGCGTTCACAAGGGAAGTAGCGTTAGATTTTCCAGTAGAAGAAGCAGACGCCCATTCCGCTCTATACGATGCTAACTTCGGCCACTGGTTCCTCAAGTTACGCTGCGCCGCCGGCCTCCATAGCCGCGCCACCGATGACGGCAGGGGCTGCGGCGAGTTAATCTTTCCCGCCCCCACGGCGTTGTTTGGGGTTTCCACCATCATTGGGCCGACAATTCATCGGCTGACAGCGCTGTGACATTAATAAGATAAATTTACACGCTCCCTTTCTTTTTATAATTTTTCTTTATTTAAATTTTTTTCTCAATTTTTTTACTTGTTTAGTTTTTATAATTTCTTTTTTATTTAAAATTTTCTTTTCATAATTTTTTTATCCTTTAATTTTTATAATCTCTTTTTCCAAATAATAAGAAGTCTTTATAATTCATTTTTCAATTGTACAACCTTTTATATTTTAAAATCTTAAAATTTTGTTTAAGTTGAAAGATTAAAATTTATAAATTTTAAAATTTATAAAAATAAAGAAATTTAGATTTTTAATGATTTTTTATTCTATAAATTTAAAATTATAATTTCTTTGTTATATATATAAAATTTATAGAATTTAAAGGTAATTTTAAAATTTAAAAAATTAAATAAAATTTCTCATTTATTAAAATGAGAATTTAGCAAAAAGTTTACATTTTACTAGATGATAAATTTGATATGTAAAAGTAAATTTTATATGCATAATAAACAAGTTATAAAATTCATGAAATTAAAATTTATTAAAAATTTAGATGTTTTAATTTTATGAATTTTAAAATTTTTAATTTTTCAATTTAAATGAGACTTTAAGATTTTAAAATGAAAAATGTTTTTTAATTGAAAATGAGATTTTAAAAATTTTTTATAAGTAAGAAAAAGGAGTTAAAAAAATTAAAAAGATGAAAAATAAAAAAAATTGTGAAAAGAAAATTTTAAATAAAAAATATTGAAAAAGAAAATGGATGTGTAGAGAAAATGTCAGTTATAAATAGAATTTTCCTTGCATAAAAATAAGACTTTCTTAGCTGGGCCGAGCTGTTTAAATGTAATGACGGCCCAAATAAAATTTTTAATTTCTATATAAGAATAAAATCTGTTCACGTCACGTGAGCATACTGCAGAGAGAGAGAGAGAGAGAGAGACGGGCGATCGGAACATGTCATTGCACAACTCATCGTCCGCGAACGATCCACGCCAGCCATTAGCGGCGAGGCCATATGTGGCGCAGACGATTTTGCCTCAAGATCTGCCCATAGATTACGCTGGTTTCATCGCTGTTGTTTTCGGTGTCGCCGGCGTCATGTTCAGGGTATGTTCCTTTAAAAAAGAAAAAAATTATTTCCAGTTGGATTGTTCATGTTACATTCTTTTATTGTATTAGTAATATTTGGTAATGTCTTTGGGCAGTACAAGCTTTGCTCGTGGCTAGCTATTTTGTTTTGTGCCCAATCACTTGCCAACATGAGAAACATTGAGAACGATCTTAAACAAATCTCCATGGCTACCATGTAAGTTAAGTTGTTTAGGATTTTTCAGTTTGTTTTACTGTCGTATTCATGTGAAATTATTAGATGCTTCTGGTGCACATCAAATTGTGGAGAGTAAGGTTTATTTCTTATGGGTTATTATTAGGGCTAGTTTAGTTCGGGCTGGAAACTAATCTGAATCGGAAACAGAATCGAATTGGAATTGGAATTGAAAATAAAAAATTTTAGGTAATGTTTGGTAGGATGTAATGAAATGTAATGTAATGTGATCAAATACAAACTCAATGAACTATTAAACTAAAATTTCTTTTGATTACATTACATTATGTTCCATTACGGCCTACCAAATATTACCTTATAGTATGTAATAAATACAAAACATATAATGTAATGTAATGCTATATCAATTTTATAGTTTTATTATAAGATGTTATTATTAATATATAATTTTGTTTTTATTTTTTAAAAACTAATATTTGAACATGTCTCACAATGTTAAATAGCTGAAAATTGAAATTGATAGGAAATAAAACAGAGCAAATGGAGTTATATATGATTTTAATTGGCAAATTATTAACCACAAGAAAGATGCAGCCACTGAGGCAAGTACGCAACTTAATTAATAGAATTACCTTTTGTCATGGAACAGGTAACTAGAAAAAGCTAAGCCAGCAGTTATTATCTAAAGACTATAACAATAAACTCAAACATGAGAATTTCTAGAATTATTAATCTGGTCAATTTGATTTCTTATAGGATTAAAAGACTAGTAAAACAATGAAGTAGTAAAAATGAATATAGACCTAGCTCATTCTTCAACAGATGTTCCCAAAAAGCAAACAAACACCATATTTAAGTAATTCCACAAATGGAAAGCTAACAGAAACTCTGCCAAGTCATTTTTTTTAATTGTAAGATCTGTTCAAAGCTTATTTTAAAATAAAAAATAAATATTAATAATAGTGTCTTATAGTAAAGTTATAAAATTGGTATACCTTTGAATAGCTAATTATATTCTGTTTTATCTTTTAACATTTAAATTATTATTTAAATAAATTTAATATTCATTTTATCATTTTATTAACTTTACATGCCACATGGCAAATCTAATTCCTAAGGAATGGGAATCCCATTGACTAAGGTTAGGTGTGGAATGGGCGATACCCATTCCTCTTGTTATTTTGCCAACAAAACACCAAGAAAGGGAATGGGTCATTCTCATTCCCATTCTGATCCCCTCCATTTTTACTCAAACCAAATGGGTCCTAAGACTAAATATGTTCAATGCATTTAGGACAGAATGGATATACGGGAGTGAAACAACTGATTGCAAGCAAGTGATTGTATGACTATGAGTATTGTCTCTATTATAGCTGGTTGAACATTATTAAAATAGTTAGGCACAATAGAACATATAAAGTGAGTGGGGTGGATACAGTGTGTTCAACATTTTTATTACAATGATTAAAGTTCATGAGGATGGCAACATATGAATTGAGTGGAGTCTGGAGTGGAGGATGTATATTGTTTACCTAGGAACTGTTATGATATGTTGGTGCTCTCTGGGTTTGATGCTTACAAAAGTATTTCAGATTGGTAATAGATATACCATATATAATGTCTCATGCTGATCTATAATGATTATTGTTTATTTCTAGGAAGAAGAAATGACAGATGTTAAAGTGAATGTCTGAATGAATTGCTTGTAGAATCTATTGGGGCTTATATTTGAAATTTGAATTGGCTACAAAGTGTTATACATTAGAGCTACTGTAGATCCAAGCATTGCTAAATTTGTCATCATTCCTTTTCTTCACTTTATGTAAAGTGAGCATAAGATATATAGTGCGTTGAGCTTGCTGACATGGTCATAGATAATAGACAAGACACTGCCAATCTGCTTGTGCAGAGAGAGTTTTAGAAATATAGAGCTGGCTATTGTCCATGGAGATTTTGCATATGCAGACACTGTTTAATGAAGGAACAGCTGCAAAATGTCAACGCCAATTTTCTGGCATGAGCTATCAAATTACAGATAGAATAGCCTGCCTGTCCTCTTAGTTCTCCTGGCCATCCTAGACTAACTTATAATCGAGTGATACTCAGAAGAATGAAGACCTCTTAAGGATTGATGCTGTATATTGTTGAATACCTAGTAACTGTTAAGGTTTCTTAATTAACATGAGGTTTAGGAGGAAAGAAATTCTGGTAATAATTTTTGACAAGATGGTTCATACTTTTATCTTTTTCTTTTTTTGGGGTTGGTTCCTTGCTGCTACTTGTTATTTGGCCTATATTTTTCCAATTCTAAGAGTAAAATGTAGCTTAATAAAGGTCATCTAAGAGGTCATGAATGTTGATTTGTTAAGTTTGTGATTTAAATAAAGCTTTTTGTTCATGATAGAAACTGGCCATATTAGCGCTCTAAATATGCCAGTTGAGTGCCAAATATGGGAGATCAAAAGATTTGTTGGTGTTGATGCTGAAGGCAGCAAGGAGTGATAACTTAGAGGTTGCTTAGGTTTATTGTGGTTGGTCTTGTACGGGGTTTAATGTATGTGTGTGTGTGTGTGTGTGTGTGTCAGCTGATGTGAGGTCCAGTTTAAAGTGTTTGGTGTAGACAGTTTCTTTTTTGGTTTTTGTGACTAGAATTTCTGTCGACCATAAGGAACAAGGGTAGATTGTCCGTAACAAATGAGAGGGTTGGACTGTTTGATTCAGTTGAAAAGAAGAGAAACCAGATTAAGAGGCATGTTGGGACTGGGTTGACACTTGACACAATTAAAAACTAAAGCCAACTTAACTAGGTCTTAGTCCCAAACAAGTTAACTGAAAAATAATTATTTTGTTAGCCACTTTGGCAGGTCTAAGGGTCTCTTGAGAGTGGCCTCAGTTGTAATAATACAAGTTGACTAATTAGATTAGAGGCAGCAATTTAGCCATTTATGAAGGTTGGGCCATGTCTGGAATTTCATCATAATTCATAAAATTTTCTGGTTATTAGCTAGTTCAAAAGGAAGGTATAGGCATGATTGATTCATTCTCCTGAACAGGGTTTGGCTTTTTACATTTTGGTAAAAATGAATTATGGGGACTTTCTTGACAAAGAATTTAAACTTTGTGGGTTTCAATAACTCACTTGATCCTTATTCCACAGATCTGATTCAGATTTGTGTTTATCATTTTGATTATTTATTGTAAATTTTGTGTTTGCAGGTTTGCGATCATGGGGTTGGTGACAAACTTTTTGGGGCCTTCTCGACCCAGTCCGCCAGCACAAAATTGAGATCTCTTCAATGAGACTGGGGAAGAGAGAGAGAAAGAGAGAGGGAAAGAGTAGTAAAAAGGTCCCTCCTAATCTGATCGTGATTATTAGTTCTTATGGGTGGGGCTAGATTTTACGAATTTGAAAGGGAACTTTGGGTATGTACATTGTTCAAATTTGCATTTGTTTTTTTCATGCTTCAGTTTGCTTTTTCATAGTCTGATTTGTGTAAGCACCTCTGTTACTGTTATGATTTGCTTAAATCAAAGGCTGTGATTATTAGATTTTAACAATTATGATCCAAAATTGAATTTAATTTAAATAATTCAAAGCAGTTAAAAGCATTCACGATCTTACCACAAAAAAGAAAAAAATACATGGCATGACAAAAAAATTTGAATTTTATCAAAATGAAAGGTAATTTTAGAAATTTGAAATACTTAAATATTAATACCTTGTTTTTGCCATAAAAAAGGAATAATACTTATGATAGTCAATAATATAATAATTTAGAATAAAAAAGATCAATTTGTTTTAATTAAAAAATTATTAAGGCAAAAGATATTTATTCTATTAATTCTTAAATTGACAAGATTGTCTTTGTCATTAATGTGTTATACTTTTATTTTAGAAAAATCTCCTAATGTTGGACTAATTATATTTTTTTTTCCTTTTCGATAAATTACTTTCCATATTAATTTCCTTTGAAAGGAAAGAAGCAATTAATATGAATAAAAAATTTATATTAATTTAATTCCTTCAAAGTATAAATTGTTAAAAAATTCAAACACAAAAGTAAACTAAATTTTATTACATTATAAATTATTCTAAACTATATTTAAAATTGAAATCTTAGTGGTGTCAATTTTTTGTTATATATATATATATATATATCAGCTGGGATCCTAAGGATGACGATGGTCTACGTGGAATCTGGGACAAGCAGGCAGCTGATAGGTTTAGCTAGAAGAGAAAGGGAGAGAGGCCCAAGGAGGAGATTTGGAGTCAAAAGCTAAATAATAGTGACCATTCATGCAGTGTCGTAGGGAGATATAATAAAAAAAAATGCTTAATTTAAATATAAAGTAATTGTGTCAAAATTTTCAATATTAGCATGAATATGTTTATTAAACAGATTACATGACATGAATTGTATAACATATTTAATTGATCATCTTATTAACGTGTTATAGCACAAAGATATATGTTTAACTTAAAAATATATAAAAATTAATATTTAACTAAAATATATTTATATATTGAAAAAATAGAGACTAAATATTAAAAATCTAAGCAAATATAAGGTAAAATTCAAAGATATTTTCTTATATGTAAATATATTTATTTAAATCACATATATATATATATATATATATATATATATATATATCGTGTATTACATATTAACTCATTAACTCAATTATATAATCGTATTTAATTGTGTCTATTACAAGTTAAATGATCAACCTATTTAAACCTAATTTTTTACTGCACCATTCATTTATGACTCGAACTTGTTTATGTCAAACCAAACCTCTTTAACTAGTATTGTGTCATTTAATAGAGTTGTGTTAGAAATAACCAACCCTACCCTAAAAGTGAAAGCAAAATCAGAGATTCATAGCCGAAATAGGCTTAGTGAGGTTGGGGATTTCTCCACATCATTTAATAGAAAGGTCCTCATGGGCAAAGATAGATTAGGAGCATGATTAGGAGTGTAATTGAGTCGAACCCTATCGGACTCGAGCTCGACTCGATTAGACTCGTTTATTTATATAATTTTTTTTTTGTGAATCCTATAAATTAAAATTTAGACTCAAATAAACTCGATTAAACTCAATTGGTAATATTGTACATATGCCTAAGTTCAATTAGGCTTACGAGTCTCTCAAGTCGAGTATTTTGAAACTCGAATTTTGCTCGCTCTTGGGTAGCTCGAGCTCAGCTTGATTAATTTCGAGTCGATTTCAAGTATTTCTCAAGTAGTTTGCTAGCTCTATCGGTTCATTTACATTGCTAAGTATGACGCTTGCATAGCAAATATAGAGAAATAGCATGCCGCATGCATAGTGAAGTTGGAGTTAAGGGTGGAGCATATGGTATAGATATTTCTCCACCAAGGCTAGGGCATGGCTCCACCGGATCGTTTACTTCAATTCCTCCACTCGCTGATCCTTTCGGTAAACTTGATGTCATTATTGTTGATGATGATGAAGACAACTATCTATCTAGTCTGATAATACATTTTTTGTCTTTTTTCTTTTTCAAATATTTTGAGATCCAATACATTTTTAGGTGAATTGTATGCTAACAGACGAATTTAATAATGTTATGTTATATAATTTAATGGTGAATAATAACTTTTATTTAATATAATAGTAAATTATTAATTACGGTATTATAATGTAATAACGTAAATAATATTATAGTGTTTACCACATTTTTATCGTTTATATATTTGATATATTAATAATATCAGGTTTTATTTCTATTTATTTGTTTCTAATTAAATCTTCATTTAATTTATAAGAAAAAATAAAAAATAGTCCAACTTCTTAATAATAATAATAATATTCTGCTTTTACTGGCAGATTATGAAAACTAAGTATCTTTAAAATATTTTTTGCTATTAACGATGGAATAATTAATTAAATAAAAATTCAAAATATCTACTGATGGCATTTAGCAATAAGTCGCTAAAGTCTATTCATTTAACAACAGCTTTAGCGATTGATCGCTAAATGCAGTATTTTTGTAGTGTCAAAGCCTCCACCGCTAAACAAAATTAAAAAAAAAAAAGGTACCTTTTCATACAAATTGGTGCAAATTGCAAATTATATTTATTAAGGGATTACGCCCCACTTTTAGTTAATAAATGATATCCATATAAATGTTTAATTACTTTTATTATTTAGTTAATAAATGATATCCATATAAATGTTTAATTACTTTTATTATGAAATTCTCTAATTATGAACTCATCTCATCACCTAATATGATTATAATAATAAATTTTAAATAAATTTAATATTTATTTTAATTAATTAATTAAATAATTCATGACAATCTATTATATTAATATTTACTCGTATACAATAAAAATTTTGACTAATCAATGAAATTTATTTAATTTTAACTTCCTATTTAAAATTTTTACTTTTAGATTTTTCTAATTCCTAGCTTATAAGTAGGTTGAAATTTTCACTTTTTAGAATTTTCTAATTTCATGTTCAAAATATTTTGGCTTCATCTTTAGACTTTTTTTTTTTTTTTTTACTTTTTAAGTTTCTAATTTTTCATTTAAAAGTACTTTAAAATTTTTACGTTTTAGATTTTATATGATTTTGACTTCCTGTTTAAAAATTTTACTTTTTAGATTTTTTAATTTAAAATCTTTTTTATTATGATAGTTGAGTTTTTTTAATTTTGCATTTAGAAATATTTTTTAAATATGATAATTTATTATAACATAATTTAAAATAATAACACAAAATTGTATTTATATACAATTATTTGATAAATAATAAACAATAATTTAAAACTAGCTCTGAGAGTAAAATTAATAATATATATTGATTTAATTTTAATCTAATTACAGTAATTTATTTTTGGTATTTAAGTATAATACTCTAGCTCTATGTTCCTTGTTCTCTCTCTCTCTCTCTCTCTCTTTTTTTTTTTTGCCTCTTTTATTTTAATTTCAAAGAAAATTAGATTTTTGCGTGATTTGTATTTCAGCTTCCATTTATACCCTTTCATGCTCCTCGATTTTCATTTTTCTTTCAATCCGTATATAGATGTAATGATTTTTATTGATTAAAGTTGTACTTTTCACTTTAACTTGTGGATCGGCCAATATTTAAGAAATTTATACAGCTCTTTTTTTTTTTTTCCTGCTTTTAATATACATTATATATGAACTTCACTTTAAAAAAAAATTCAAAATCCACTAGAAAAAAGTAGGGCTTAGCCTCTAAAACCTATAGATGTAGTTAGTTCTGCTCTAATGTTCTCTGGGCCAAACAAGAACTAGGTTTGGCAGTTTTAGTACTTTTTCTTTTAAATAAAAACTAAATATTTCATTAATTTAATAAATTGTACAAAATAGATATGTAAGATCTTATACAATTATATATTTTTATAATAAAATTTGAATAAACCATAAATATGATTTCAAATTCATAATCACGTAGAAATAACAACTCTCAAAATTTACGAAAATAAATCAAAATAAATACAATTAAAGAGTATATCTGAATATTATTGTAAAATATAAAATATAAAAAGAAACAAATAAAAAACGAAAACCACTAATAAGAAATCTCACTAATGGCAACCCAATCGAGAGAAAGCATATACAACCCTAGTTGTTTGAGAGAAAGAGTCCTTCCATTGACGGTTTTAGTACTTCAGTTACATAGCTCATAGCCTCCCTTGTGTTACTTAAAGGTATTGCACGTGAGTTTTTTTTAGAGTGGAATGGAAGTTAATACAAATGACGAAAAAGTATGAAATGAAATGTAAATAAAATTAATTAACTTTACTTTGTTTGAGTGTTTTTTCTCGAAAAAAGAGGTTATTGGATGTAAATCACTTAAAATATTTTTTTTACATAGTTTAACCTCTCAATTTTGGGTTAAGAAAAATGAACATTTAAAAGTAAATAAATGCAAACTTTTAATCTCTATTTACTTTCATTTACATCATTAAAAAAAGAAAAACTTCACAAACAAAGTTAATTTATTTACTTCCATTTACATTTCATCTTTTAACTCATTCTAATCCACTTCCATGCAAATTCTAAGAGGGAGTAATAGTCAATAATTCTTTAAAGAATTAAATTTTTATACTTAAAAATTCAAAATTGCTTTGATTTAACTCAGAATATGAAATTACACCATCAAATATTGAAATTTAATTATCAATTTTGAATTTAATATAAAATATTCACACCAACAAAAGAGAATTTCTATATATATATATATATATATATATAAAAGTAAAATTATTAGCTTTAGTGAACTATTCACCCTACAACTAGTTATAGTACTTGGATACAGAGAAAGAGACGTGCCTAATTTGTCCTATTTTCTCTTTGACATTGCACAATTATGGTTGGCATAAAGTTCCTATACACATTAATTACTTAATTAAATAGTTCATATAATAACATATAAGAAGTTGCAAAGTTTTTAGTACGTTACTGTAGAATTTGGTTTTACAAGTAGCATTTTTTTTTTTTAATTCATGAAGAGCAATTTTAAGGTCAACTATCTACATTTTTATCAAATTTCACATGCAGAGTCCATGGTTGGATGAAATTCTATGTAGATGATTTTTTTTTTTTTTTTTGATAAGAATGTCTCGAGGAAGATCATGTATTAATTAAAAATAAAATTTTTGCAGATAATTTTAAGGATAATATCTCAACATTTTTATACAGTTAATAATATTTATTATCGTTAGGTATTTAATCAAAGAAATTAAATGCAGAAGTATTTAGATCAAGATTAAATAGTTTTACTTTGTATGTATATATAGAGAAAGGGAGTGGGATAGAGGAAGCTCAAAAGAAAAATGGCCATAAAGTAACAGAAAGTGAGCGTGCGCGATCAAGCAAGAGACACAGCAGCATGGAGCACAGAGGTGCAAGAACAGGTTTAGAAAGCAGTGCTCATGTGTTGCTTGTACCGTTGCCATTCCAAGGACATCTCCGGCCAGCAATGAGGTTGGCAAACCGCCTGGTTGAACTTGGAGTTAAGATCACATTTTTCACCACAGAGTCTACAGCTGAAAGACTGGTTGAAGAGTTGGGAAATGATGATGAGATGATTAGCATTGTTTCTTTCCCTAGCGGATTGACGAAAACAGAAGAAAAAAATTTCGCCAAGTTGATGGAGGCTTTCGTTAGAGTAATGCCTGGTCACTTAAGGCAATTCCTTAATCACAAGGTCAACAACACTGCTTGTGTCATTTCCGATAATTTGTAGGCTTTGGATCTTGCAAAAATGATGGGATTGAAACGGGCTGCTCTTTTTGTATTAGGAACAGCAAGTCTTGCTTTCGTGCTCCAAGTTTCACAGCATATTCAAGCTGGTATTATTGATGAAGAAGGTAATAGTTCACTCAAATTTTCTTTACGTATAGTGGTCTCACCTGAAATTTGAATTCGTTGAAAAATTCTTTTTCTGATTCAACCTGATTTTTTTTTTTTTGAAATTTGGTTCAACCTGACAATCCAAAATTTTAAAGTCAAACTCAAATCTAATATGATTTGATCGAGCCGCCTAAATTAATTTGATCATAACCAATAATAAATACCTAAATTTTAATCTAACTTAAATTATTGAAAATATTTAATTTTTTATATTTTCTTTATTTAAAAAGTTAAAATTGTTAATGATTCAATTCAAAACCTAACATTGATCCAAAATTTTTTCTACATCTCAATCTAATAATTCAATTTGAATCTACCTAAAAACAAATTCATCCTATCTAAAATTAACTCAATCAAACCCCCTTCCACACCTCTATTTACATATAATCTAAAGGTGACAAAAGGTTTGGATCAAATCATTTTCGAGTCGGTTTATATTTGGGATTAGATCTCGAGTGAGTTTTAGTTATTAATCAGCTTTATATACAAAAAGTATATCAGGTTTCAGATTTACCTTTATATGAATAATATTTTAGGTTAGATTGGGTCGAATAATTTATTATTTACTTTTTTAGAATAATATTTTTAAATGTCCATTTGGATTTTTTATTATTTATGCAATATTTACTTATCATTTATTAACAAAAATAATAAATTTTTTAAAATTATTTTCTAATCAAATAGATTTTATATAAACAAAACTTGATTAAAATTTTTATTTTCATTTAAATGCTTAATGATTTAAATATAATTTATTTTTTAAGTAAGACTACATATAATGAAATTGTGTAATTAAATTAAGTTCATATAGAATTACATTCAAATCATATATCATAATTAAACTAATCCATAAATAAGTATACAATGTACAATGACAATAAACCACTAAAAGAAATTTTATGTATTGTGATTTATCTTAATATGTGGTTTTATCATAATAAAAAACAAAGTTTTCATAATTATTAGCAATAATAAATAAATTTGTGATAAACTTTTTTATGTTAAAAATTTTTATCATAATAAATAAGCATACGAAATAAATTATGACATAAACTCTTTCTTCATAATGTTCTATCACAATATTTTGGCCCCAAATTCTTAGTGTCCATCAAATTACATGTAAACAAATAAAATTGCCACAATAATATTCTTGTCACTATATTAATTTATTAAGAAATTATGATAAAATTATTTTACTAAAATAAATAACTTTTATTCTTAAAAAGTAACTCATTACAATAAAAAAGAAATTGTAATTTAGACACATAAAAGGTATAGTAAAATTAAAATTAAAATTCTTAAAAATATATAAAATTCCCTATAATAAAAATAAAAATAAAAATTAAATTTAATTAAATAATAAAATTATTTTGAAAAAAAAATTTCTTTCTTTTTACTTTAATTATTCTTTTTTTTTTTTGTATATATTTAATAATAAAGTGTATCTTTTTCTTTATATTGTCACCAAATTAATTGAGTTGGGTTATAGATTGATTCATTATTATTAATTTTAATTTAATCTATTAGATTGATTCTCAGTTTGATTTGATCTAAAAATTTAGAGTCATTTTGAATTTATTGAGATTCAAATCACTTTTTTTGTATGAATTTGAGTCCGATTTACAGCTAACCAAAATTGCCACCTCTGATATAACCTATAAGTATCAAACCAATAAGTTAAATAAAGTGAAATATCTAGGTAAATTAACTTTTTCTTAGAATCTTAAAAAAAAAATGAAAGAAACTCCATTACCACCTGAAAATAAAGAAAAAGAGAAAAAAAATCAACACTAAATATAAACAATTAATTACTGAATAAATATGTTTTTAGTTATAAAATTTAACATGTTTTTACAAAATTACCATGGTTTTGTGAAAAATTATGTTATGTTCCTAATTCATGAGTGTGTGGTATGTTTGTGTTATATTAATAAAAATGATATATGTGAAGGTGTGAAGAGTGATGTCTCCATTCACGAGAATCAAGAAGTGAACTGATCTTTTGAAATTCCATATCAGTCATAGAAAATGCATACATGTGAACTATATAAGTTAACAAGACTTTACAAAATTATTATAGTTTGTAAATGAATGTTATATCTCAAACTCATATACGTGTTTATTTTATATTAATAAAAAAATTATATTTTTAGTATTTATTAAGAGAAAAACATAATAAATTAATATCTTAACTTAGTGGTAAGGTGAGACTGTTTAAGAGTGGACGTCAAAGTTCAAATTTTATCAATAAAATCTCCTTTTCTAATACTTAAAAAAAAAAAAAGAAAAATACGATGAACAAAGGGAATGAAGATGTAGTAAATTAAAGTTTTTTTTATTTTTAAAGAATGATTACGATACCTTCAAACTAATTTTCATTTAAGCATTTAACATCCACACTCAAAAGCTTGACGTCAGAGAACTTAAGGTCTTAAATTTATCAGTTGTAATCATTTATTATATACATCTTATTTCCTTTATAATTAACTAATGTGGGATGGCAACACATCTTTCTCTAAAAAGGTGTGGTTTGTAGATTCAAAAAACAATACGAAATCGTAGTACCTTTACATGCAGATTTGTTATTTTAGCCCTTGATTTTTATTAATCCAAATATATTTCTTAATCCAAATAGTAGTTCTAAGAATATTAGTTAATCCAAATATAATCTGAAGTATTACTGAACAATAATACTTCAATAATACTTCAAATCATGTCTGGGAATTTTGAAAATTGCTTCTTACAATTATAAGAACATGTCAAAAGAGAAATTTCAATAAAAAGAAAAAGCCAACTTTATAACTAGCATGTTAAATAAAAATAATAAATTTATTTTTCTTAAAAATTCTTTTATATTCTCTTTTTTAGTTTAATTATCTTTTACATATTTACAGGTATTGAAATTTTATATATTATTTAAAATTTAATATAAAATATTTTTATATTTAAGGTTTAAATTTTTATACAAGATATATTATAGTATAATAGGAATGAATTAAAAAATTAGAGTCATATTAATTTTATTATTATAATTAATTAATAAAATTATATTAATTAATTATAATATAGCCCTGTTTAAAAGCACAGGTTTTTAAAAAATTGAATCTTATTTTAAAAATTCTCTTGTTAGAAAACACTATTATAGTTAAAAGAACCCAATCTATTCATTTTAAAAAAGAAAAGACTTGATAAGAAAAATAAATCAGACAAAAAGTTAGGATTTTGAGAGAATTTATTCTAATTAAAATTGACTCAAGATTAAATTACTGGAAACACATTTTTAACTTATAATCTAACTAGCATTAGTTAAGTTTATTTTAAATAAATAAGGGTAGTTGTGGAAAAAAAATTATTTCAATACAATATAAATTTATTTCAAGTAGTAGAATTTAATTGAATTTTGAAACTTCAATTTATTTTAAATAAAAATTCTATTAATGAATTGAATAAGTACTCTTTGTAGAAATAAATTTTCGTAACATCCATCCATAATTACTTTCATGATCACATTTAATACGCTAGTGATACTAATATAGGTGATTTGAAGATTTGGGGTTTTTATATAGAAATAAGATTAAATTTATAAAATAGATATATCTTTTTATAATTTACTTT
>CATIWR010319959.1:0-17043 GCA_949677035.1 Omphalea diandra | reverse complement strand
TATATATATATATATATATATATATATATATATATATATATATATATATATATATATATATTACTTTTTTACTTTTTCTCTCTTCTCTTTCTTCTTCTTTCTTTTTTATATTTTTATTTTTGTAAAAAATCTTTAAAAAATAACACAAGGTAAAATATTTTATTAAATTTTACATGTAAATTAAACACAAAATTTATTTCATTTGAAATGAATTCTATTTTTATTTTGTAGTATGTCAAATATAAAAATTCATTTGCAAATGAATTCTAATTCATTTATAAATAAAATAAATTTTAAGTTAAAATTCAACGAAATACAATATTAAGAATTGTTGTTGATACACAATTATAGTCTTCTCTCTCTTTTTTATTGTGAATAAATTCAAATCTGTAATATTTTCAAAAAAAAAAATTCAAATCTGTAATTGAAAGAGCATGTTAATTTTATATAATAGGATGAGAAATTGTATATAATAGGTTTTTTGTTAATTTTATAAAATCATTTTTTAATGAAACTAATTTTATAAAGTTTTGATATGTCTTTGAAATTCTTGGTGTCGAGGATTTAATCCTTTCCTTCTCCGTAATAACATAAAATATTTTCTTAAAATTAGAAAAAAAATATAAAAAATACTTTTAAAAAAATATCAAATATTTTTCAGAAAATAAATGCAACTTAAACAGAGAAAAAAATAATAATAAAAGGAGCGATTGGGTCAAAAAGACTCGGGAGCACTTTGACGACGGCACATGCGTGCGAACTCACGAAAACAATGAGACACAGTAGGCAATCTTACATTATTAAATTCCTAAAATACCCATGCTATGAATGTTATGAATTTAAACACATCAAAAGTCAAAGTCATCTAACTTTTCTTGCACAATCTTGACGTTTGGCTTGCTTGGTTGTGTATTTGATAAAAATTTTTGGGTTCTTGATTCAAATCCTCCCACCCTATTGGAGTATAACCAAAAAAGAAATCTAACCTCCACTGTTGAGCAAAAAAATCTAACCTCCACTATTTTTCTATTTAACCTAAATTTTTTTCGGACCATGATCCACTATTTTTTTTAAATACAACCATGAGCAACTAAGCCTATATCTGAAAATTTTATGCATTTAAGAAAAGAAATTAATAACTAAAATTTATATGATCCTAACAAGTACACTAATTATCAAGTAGTAAAAAGATACTTTCTCACGATTATTAATAAAATAAGTACTAAAACTATAGTTAGTCTATGATTATTTGGACAATTGAATTTAAGAAAATAATTAAACTATGAAAATTTAAAATAAATAAACTATAAAAATTTAAAAGCTAAAAATAAATAAAAAGAAAGCAATAAATAATTAAAATTGCAACAATCAAATTTGAAGATCTAAGACTACTGATTCACCTAACCACTCAAATAGATTTCAATTTATTAAATTCAATCAAAATAATTTATTATTTTCATAAGCTAAGATTTTTTCTAAAATTGTTTAATATTCCCTCCCGAAATATATTAATCTTACTTCTATCAAGTAATCTTTAGATTTCTATATAGAGTTCTCAAGATAGAATGCGTATTAAATTTTGTAAAAAATCTATAAAATCATTTGAATCATGTATATATATCCCTATATGTCATTCAATTTACACCATAAATTATTTGATCAATTATGCAAAAATTTTTCTCAATTCATTCATATAAAATAAATCAATCAAGAGGTGATCAAACTATCAATAACATTAGGCACAATAATTTATAGGCAATATGAAAATAAAGATATCATAATTAAATAAAAATAAAAATCAATCCATTATTGTGATAAGACTTCCTATAACCTTAGCTACAAGAAAAACAACTCATGAATGAGAAAAGAAAACTAAAAAGAAAAAGAATAAGAAATAGACTAATGAGTTCACAATGCAAGAGGAAAGATTGTCTTCAATTGAGGTTGGTCGCCCTTTTTCCTTTGATCTTCACGTCTTCTTCTACCTGCATACAAAAAAAAGAGACTCCTAGTTATAACACAACAATTTCTCTCAAAAATCTTCCAAAAATCCTTAGGGGAATTAATTTTGAACAATATCAAAGAAATATCTCAATTTAGAGTAAATGTTCTAAACCAAATCTCCTTAATAAGAAATCATTTATTATAAAATAAAGCTGAAAAGTAACTCTTTGATCTTTAAAATCTGTTGGTCTCGGACTGATAGGTCGTGCTAGTGCCCTAAGTCATCAAGTCTTCTATTGCAAACTACATTACACTTCTTTTTGCCCTAAAATTGAAAAATCTTATAAATTGATGTCTAATCTCTTATTTTCAATCTTAATACACCTGAAATATCAAATTTAAATTTCTTAAATATAAAATTCAATTAAAATTAGAATTTAAGCGCAAAATAGGAGAAAATTACCACAACTAAAATATGCATTTTTATGTCTTATAAAAAATGATAATATGTGAAATAAGAAAAAAAATAAAAAGTATTACTTTTTTTTTTTTTTGGGTTTGGATATTTTAAAGGATAATCAAGAATTTTAGCTAATAAAAATAAGAAAGTTATATTAAAAACTTATTGTTAGTATGTAACCAATAAAATTATTAAGAATTGTAAATTGAGAGATAATTCTTAAAGAAATGTAAATTATAGTTGTTGATTAACTTTTTTTCAACTCTCATTATTTGATTTATCATTATTTACTAATTTTAAACAACTAAAATTAACATTTCTTTAAGAATTATCTAATATAACAATTAAACATGTTTTTTGTCTTTTGCTTTGTCTAATTTTTTATCAAAAATAATAATTAAAATATATTGTTTAAATGTTGGTAAGTTATCTAATATAATGGATAATCTTTAAAAGATTAGAGATTAAAATTATGAGACAATATGAATCAATTAAACAATAAATATTCAAAAGGAGTGTTAATAAGTGATTGTTGTTAGTAGTCTATAATTTTTATTTTTGTAATTTAAAAAATAAAATAGAAAGAAACATTAATTGATCCTCTCTTATCCTTTCCTATGTAATTTTACTAAATCTATAAATAAGGAATTGAAGATATTGTTTTTTTTCTTTCTTATTCTCTTTAATCTCTACATTCAAATCAAAGACACTTATACTTGATTAACATTTCATGACTTGAGAAAATTTTGTATTCATTTATGAAATTTAATGAATGAATTTGAATGAAAAATGTTTTGATGTAGTTGATAAATAAAAGAATATGTATTCATATGAACTCGATTAGATAATATTAACAAATATGTTCAAATAATTTTCATCAACATATTTGTTTCAAGATATTACAAAATTATTTATATTCATTCACAAATATGTTTGATTCTTTTTAGCTAGAATTTCATTTAGATTTTTAAACCTCTTTTGAGACGCGATCTTTCATCATACAATTAAACTATGTCCTCATCTTTGATTTAGCTACTCAATGAGTTTATTTCATGGTTGCTAATAGTTTTATGCTTTGTGTTGGATTTGGTGTCTTACTCTTTCTAGCTAATCTTTTTTCTTATCCTCTTTTAGGAAGATTTAAGTGAAGCTACGATGGCCGTAAAACAAAGGATGTTAGAATGATGCATGGATAGTTAAAAAATATATATATACATATGTATGCATGAGATGCTTACATTATTCATAAATAAGCATATACCCTTGCAACCTTATTCCTCCATCACCCGAGGATCAGTGGCTCTTTTATATGAATGATTTATTCATTTGTCAATAAAGGATAGTGAATATGTATGGTCTATTAAACTAGGTAAGGTGGAAATCCTAAAGACCAAGATATAATTTCTATATAAAGCGGGATTGGGATATACATAAATATTTATATAAGGGGTTTCTTTCTACATAACATGGAATGAGATGTACATAAAAATTTATATTGGTAAAAGGAATGAGGTTAATATATACATCAAAGGGGTCTTTTTACAAGCAAGGAATAAGACATATACAAATTTTCACATTAATGGGAAGGGGTAAAGTACAAGGTTTATCCTTTGTGCTCTTGAGGAGTTTCCACCCTCCCTTAAAGAATTACAATAAAATAAGATAAGTATCCTATTCTAAGGTACTAGAGTTTCTGCATGAGCTTATAAATTTAGAAAATTGTTGTAGTAGATGGCTCCAATAAATTTAAGGATGATTGTTACATATAACCCATTTAATATACACGAATACTTAGTTTGCTAGTGATAACTGCTCCATACAATCTCCTAAGCCTGAAAGCTTAAGCCTTAAGTTTGGAGAATCCATTACCAGATATAAGGTCAACCTAGTGCACGTGATATGTGTAATTCTATTAAATATAGTGGATAATTAATTAATAAAAGAAAAATTATAAAAGTGAACTCGAGATTTTATTACATGAAGTTAATTTTGTTAGTTTTTATTGGAGTCACCACTTAAGTAACCTCAAATGAGTAAAATTTTACTTGTGACTCCTAGATCTGTTATCAGCCATTAAGGGTTGGAAAAGACGTAGGGTCATACTCTAGTTTAACCCTGATTGAAGGCATGCAGAAAGATTAATAGGGCATCCAAGGATAGGCTTCTTGATTACAAAGTCTGTGTGGTGAATCAAATGGTTTATAGGAGACCTCAAAGGGATGATACTTATTGTAATATCCCAAATACTTGACTAAAGTCGCCATTCAAATTTAGTCAAAATAAAATTTTGGATGAGGATGGATTATAATCCAAATAGATCTACTCAAAGGGCCAATCCATCTTCACTAATAAGAGATCAATCATAGTAATGAGATATGACTTGAGGAAGAGGTTAGCCACCCTTAAGTTATTCAAATTTAAGGATCTAAATTTTGAGAATCTCTTATTCATACTTACAAATTTTGTCCTTATCAATTATTTAATGAATATTAAAATTGCCTTAATCATTCATCTAGTGCATCATCCATTCAACCAAATCAAATTAAACACATACACGTTCATTAAAGAGATGAGGGATATGCAAGTATATGGAGAGTGTCGTGCATGGATAATCTCAAGTGATAATAAACAAATCTAAAGCTTTAAAACCTACCATAAAAATACCTAAGTTAGTGTTAAACATTACCATAAAAAATGGGATTCTTATCCTAAGATTTGTAAAGACAAAGTAGAAAACTTTTACCCAATGCCTTAGGAATGGCAATGGTAAATGCAATGGACATCTAAACACTTAACATAATGGTGAAATCAATAAATGTTCATAGATGCTATTGTCCCAAAAGGAAGAATCATCCAAGTGAGTGAACAAAGAAAAAACGACATATTGTGATACAAATGGATAATACATATGTGTGATTGATGGTAAAACAAAACATAAACATTAATAAGTAGTAAATAAAAAAGGATCATGGGGTCTTAGGTTGCTACAACTTCTTCCCATTATTTTTTTAACACACAAACGTAAAGAATAACACAAAGCATGCAAATATGGCCTAAGGAGGGCTAAAAAGCTACCATATAAAAATAGTTTAAAATATGATTTTAATAATAAAAATTAGAATAAGGTCATTGGTTGTCATAACCTAGTCCATTCTGTCAATTTCCATGCTTGAAAAGTAAAGTAGAAAGCTAAAATCTAAAAAGAAAGGAAGAAAATGCACTGCTATGAATAGTGCATGTGAACATTAAATTTGGTCTATATAGGTAACTAAGATGTTTGTACGGACTACTAAGATGTTTGTATAGATGCCAAGTTGTCTGTGTAGACCTTATAGTCTATTGTTAACAAAAGATCAAAAGTAATGAAAGGAAGGGGGACAGGGAGAATGGAGGCAAAAAGGCCCTAAAATGGCTTGTAAGTAGGTTTATTGCTCTTAGAGCTACCTCAAATGATATATTCTTCTCCAAAAAATAAAGACTTTAATGTCAAAGAGAGGGCTTATTGCAGTTCATTCTTGAACTTAGATGTGGTGTTTAAAGGGTTTTAAGCTTTTTATGTATAAAGGTGTCTTCTAAGATTTAAGGTATTCATTTTTAGTAGCATTTTGTTAAGAAAAATTGGCCTTCCTTCACTTCTTAAAAGGTGGGATATTTATAGCAAAGAAAGAGGGTGCATTTGTGCTACATAGCACATATTGCACGCTATTATTCTTCCTTACTCTCTGAAGTGATAAGATCATAGAATCTTTCGAAATTAAGATTTTAAAGTTATTTGCACAATCATGTAGTTATATGTATATCACGATCACTTGGATGTATAACTAAAGGGGAAAACTAGGTTAATGTTTTAAAAGCTTTATATTATTTAGCAAATTTATAGCTTGTTTAGAATTGGTAATTTTGGATTTGGATGTATATAGTATAGGTTTGGTTCAACGTTTATCCAAGCTTTACTCTCTTTGGGCATTATTTTCTTCATCCTTTTGGGGTGAACCTAACATGATTCCCATCATTGGACTCATATCCCACTAATTTAAAAATCTAGTGCTCATACTTATGTTTATGAGAAAGCTAATAGGAGTAGTTTATTTTTTATAAAAGTTTTATGTTGTAGACATTTTACTTAGAAAAAAATAAAATACAATTATATGAATTATAACAATTTTTAAGTTAAGAAATTTATTAACTATGGATATGAAAGAAACAACATATAAACTGAGAGCTTTGTATCTATAGAGATCGATATTGATAGTTATATCTTCAATCCACTAATATGGACAATGTGCTAAAATAGTTTAGCAAATAAAATCCAAAGAAAGAGTTCCATCTATAAGAGTTTGGTAATTTAGTATTGAGATTCCAAATCTTGAATCTTAATCTTATGAAGATTAAAAATGAATCACGGTTATAAAATATTAATACTTGTATTAATAGTTTAAATGGTTTCAACTTAGAAAAGACTACAGTCTTATAATCAAGTTTTCACGTATAACTCCTTTATTTGAGGCAATAAAAAGAAAAAGTTTAGATCAAGTGGTTAATTATAGAATGAATAATGTTTTGGATCCAAGCATTGTTCATTAGTAATGTAGTATTATAATAATGGAGTCATTATCAAAATCAGAAGTCTCATGATTGATCTAGACATATATATAGAATAAATCTATTTTATTATTGAAATAATAAATAGAGGAGATAAATAATAATAGCCTATGAAAGAGGATATTGTAAAATCACTCCTAGTAAAGTCTGCCTAGTAGGATCACCATTGGATGTATGTTGTATTAGATATATAGTTGATTGGCTCTAGTGCAAATAAGAGATTATTAGTATATGCTTTTGAGTCAATTTATTGGTAACTTGTACAATAGACAATATTCATATAAAATGTGTTGGATATCATAAAGATGTCATCATTTTTGTATATTACTAATGGTGTAATAATAGTTATATGATTTATTTAGATAGTGGTTAAGATGAAGTCCATGGAATGCATATACTTCACAAAGGTAGCTTATAATATCTATACATAGCTTATAATATCTATACATCAAAATATCATTCTTCAATATTTCTATTCAATATACTATCAAGACTAGACATTGATAATACTATTAAGATCAAGACATGCATGTTCTTTCCTTGAGAGCTAAAAAAGCTATTGATCTCATAATTAGAAGTATGAGAGATACTTGGGATATGCATACAGGTACTTTTTAGAGAATAAGTTTATTGAATGACTTGTAAATAATAGCTATATGGAATAATGCTTATGTTTATGGCCTATTCATGTGAGTGGTGTGTAATTAGTCTATAGACTTGAGAATAATATCTCATCATGTGAATTTATACTTTGATTTATGACTTTAGCTATCTTATTAGTTGTCTTAGCTGCAAATTGCCATAAGGCATATTTTAAGAGGTAGTAAGTGTTTAAGAAAGGATTTATTAACCTAAGCATTTGTAGCATGTTTATTAGTTACCTTCTAATATTGATTATGAAATTTCTAAGGTAGAATGATATGTTAATTGCTAAGTCAATAACCAAGAAGGAACTTAATATAATCAACCATTATATAGAATATACACTCAATCATGCTCTTTGATTTGATTGGACATATTTAATGAAAGGATCATATTACACTACCTTGCCAAAGGTATATGATCAAACTATTTTGATTATTCTTAACTATATCGGTTGTCATGATGTGTATACTAGGCATGATCTTTAAATATACAGTCAATCAATTAGAGAATTAAGATGAATTGAATTATTTATTTTATTTGGCTTTAAATTAATTAAGAACTATGACTTTTTTTTTTTTTTTGTCAAATGAGTTAGGAAGTCTATAAGGTTACACATAAAAGAACTAGAAAAGTAAAATTAAAATGGATTAAGTATGACACTTGAAGAGAATTTCTTGTAATTAAATAGTTAGTTATAATTATTTAATAAGTATAGGGATCTAATTATAATTTAGTCAAGTGGATTGAATTCTCCTAATGGGTTAGGGCTTAGGACACTCTTATATATGTGTGTGTGCGTGTGTGTGTGCATGTATGTGTATGACAATATTTAAGGGTCGACTACACTTTTAATTCAAGAGAGTATTTTCTAAACATTAGAAAATAAGGGCTCCAAGTTAACCCTCCCTCTTGCAAAGGTGTTTAGGATTTTGCCCTCTTGTACGTATGGATACTTGTAGAGGCCATGCATATAAATGTGCGGATGATTGTGGGTTTGCTATAATCCTTTTTGTAGATTTAAGATGTTAAAGAAAGGAGGAATCGATCTTTAAGGTAAATTCACTATTTTTTTTGCCTTTAATTGATTAGAAAATAAATTTTACAAAATTTATAGGATTGAAAATTAAAATTTTGTATGTAACTTAATAATAATTAGGATTCCTAATAATAACACCTCTAATATTATTTTTATACTTTTTTTTAACTAGCTTTGTTTACCAAAAGAATGAAGCTACGATGTTTTAAGCTTGTTTAATTATGAATGATTTATTCTGCATGCTAATATAGGTTATGAGGCGCTAGAGGGATTCAAGCATAAGATGGAATCAAATTAGTTGAAGAAACTTGAACTAGCATAATGAATGACCATTCAATATAAAAAAAAAAAAAAAAAAGTAATTCAATATATTTGGTACATTGAACAACCATTCAACTAGCCTATTCAGATAGCTCCTAAGTCGTTCAACCTATTAAGTGGAATTTTATAGATTTTGGCCATGTGGAATGGGTTCCTTCAGTTCTTTATTGGGGCCATTAGTCATTTGCTTGAGTATGGAACTTGAGGAGATTTTTGTCCTAATGAACGAGGCCATTCAATTAGTGAATAGGATCATTCAATTCAATTCAACAAAACTATTCAACTTTAAATAGCCTTTTTAGCTAATCTTTCTATAAATACCCCTCATTCATACTCACTGGAATATTTTAGCCATTTCTTGAAATCCTATCACCCAAATTTATTTTATTAAATTCTCCATACCTAAAATCTTTATTTTAATATCAAATTCACTTAAAATAACTTAAAGACCACTTAATTTAATAAGTTTTCTTCAAGATTTATAAGTTTTCTTTGACAAATCTAAGAGTTCTCCAAGCCATCTAGAGATCCATATCAAGTACCCTTCTTTAATTAAGTGATTGACATGTCCATCTTATTTTTTAGTGTATTCAGAGAGGATTTATAGTAGCAAAATCCCAAATTCATGGATAGTTTCTATGGACTTTAGGTTAGAGCTCTTAAAGAGTTAGATGGAGATATGACCTTAAAGTTGGTTAATCCTTATAATTGACATTTCAAATAGCTTATATGTATTGTTCTAGAGTTATGAGAATGGTGGATTGTTCTAGAGTTATTGGAGTGGTGGTTTATCTAGAAGTCATATGAGTATGTTGGCCCCTAGAGTTAAGTGGGGAGTTAGGTGTTTCCCTTCAATTCTTTTTTATGGATGCTTATGATGATATGATGTATGTTTTAGACCATCAAGAGCTTAAAGATAACTAAGGTTGTTAGAGGAGTTTGGTTATTCCTTTAAGCATGAATAACAAGTTATAAGTAATTATTACTTTTTGTGGCATTCCATTACTTCTCCTCTTTTAACTTGTTCATATTCATACATCATAAAAGGAATAGGACTGTATAATAAAGGTAAATAACATAAATGGTTCACTTTTATTAAAATGCATTTGAATAGCCTAAATGCTTGATATGATGCCATGTTGGTAGATCTTAAAGATGATTTGGTTTACCGTTAATATATGATCGATTATGTTAGATGAAATAAATAAAATGTTAAAGCATGCTAAGTGTCTCGGGTCAAAGAATACTCTACTCGCTTAGAAAGGATAAGGCTCATGAGATGAAAAAGGATCTCATAATGTCTAAGAGGCAAACCAATGACTTTATCTACCTTATGCCTATTGTATACAAAAAGTAATTTAATTTCTATATAGAATTATAAATGATCTTTAAAATGCCTAGAAACATGTTGCATGTTCAACAGTGATATGCCATATTAATTAATAAGTATTTACTAAGTTGAAATACTCATTTGTATCACTATTCCATTAGGTTTAGAAGATTTTTAGGGGTAATAAGCATGCAATGACGTTGTTAGGATCTCATATAGTCCTTTATGGCCCTAACTTGTAAATAGACCTTTATGGGCCTCTAAAATATCTTTTATATCATGACCAATGCCCCAGTTAGTCCTATACATATGACCTGCTATCAGGAAAAGAATTGCAATAGCTAAATGATGGTGTGCAATATTGGTTAGCCATAGACCCCTAGTCACTTGATTTAATCCTCCACGAAAAGTAAGAAATTCCAAATATTTTGACCAATTCAAGGTAAAAAAAATGGGGTTGCTCCCTCAAGTTAGCTAATGCTTATACTTAATGAATGACGATTGGTGTGTTATTGGTAATAGTAATTGGTTATGTAATAAAACTCTAGTTGTGTGCAAAATTTCCATTAAGTAGTATATGTTGTTGTATTGAGGTTCCAAGTGAATGATTGTAAACATGTATTTGTATGAAGGCATATAGTATATTACCTTTAAGTTGAATGTTCAACCAACATGATTTTATAAGAACACATGGGAATGATACTTAATGATAAGTAAATCTTTAAAGATGGGTCCTTATAAGCTTAGGTGGATTGGAGGAAAGAGTGACCATAGAAAAGTATTCTCATTTTTCATCATGACCTTTAGATACCTTATGTGATGATGTGCATGCATGATATTATGAGTATATTTAGTAAATTTTTTGCAAGATTAGGTTGGCTACATCACCTAGTAGTCTTAAGCATATCTAGTGTCTAATACAGATTCAAGCTCCAAATTTGAATTGTGATAATGTATGAGTTGATGGTGTCAAAATTAAATTTTAGTTGAGCATCCAAAATGAATTGACTCACTCAAATTATTCAAAAGAAGATAAGGGTGCTTAGTAGTATTAGTTCCACTTAATTTATTTGTAGAAAATATTCTTCTAAAAAATATTTTTCCTTATTTTTCAGTGTTTGGGTTACCAAAGGAAAATAAGTCAAAGAAAAATAAGTTAATAATCAAAGGAAAATAACTTAAAAATATGGGACAATCAAAGGAAAATAACTTTAAAATATGGCACAATAACTTCCATATCTAAGAACATAAAGTTATTTTTCAATGGTTAAAAACTTATCAAATACACACACACACACACAAAGAGAGAGCGAGAGAGACAGAGAGAGACAAAGAGAGAAAGAGATCATTGTTCGCTTCGTCATCTCCTTCACTTCATTTCGTTCGCTTCTAAGTTTTCTTTAGCTCTCAAGTAAATTTTCTCTTAACTTTTCTATCTAACAAAAGTAGATAAAATCTTAATCTTTTAAAAATCTTGATTTTTATTATCTAATAATATATTTGAAGGTAATATTTCAACATTTAATTTTTTAATTTTTTTTATAATTATAATATTTGCTTCTAGTTGATGAAATAACAAACTTTAACCAAATGGGGTTTTCATTGTTGTTTGGAACCAGCTAGCCATGGTTCGCTTTTGATTCTGGCCAGTTCCAAACTGGAATGCATCCAACTCTAGAATAAAAAGCAATATCAAATAGATTCTTCTAGTTGTATTTTTTTTCAAGTCAACTATGACATTATCTATACTATGAATGCTTCATCCTCTTTATGCTACCACTGTGATTTGGTAAAATATCATGGTGAGAGTTTAACACTCCTTTAATATGGCATATGAAATTCAATAGGAAGATAGTGACATTTTGTCTTCTTGTTCATATAGCCTTTTGATGTTGAAGTTTTGCTTTACCATTTGTTTTTATAAATGCATGTTTCAGTTAAAGCATGTGATAATATAACACATGATGATGAACCATAATATGTTGCATTAATTAACAAATAGCTTCATGTAGATCTTTAGTTTAGTTAAAGTATATGATCTACTGATGCATAATAGAAAACTTAAGAAAGAATTTTTTGTGATCTTCTTGTTAGGTATGACCTTTTACAAGCAACTAAAAATATATTCATCAAAGAGCAATTTATGATATTCTTGAAAATGATAGGGCATAATACTAGATTTTATTTTATTGCTAGAGTAAATTATAGGTATGTTAAAATAGTTTGTCATTATTTTATGCTAAAGCAATTCTAAATTTGTATTAGTATCTTATTAGAGATTCAACTAACTCAACTCCTCCAAAAATAATGAATTACTAAAGGTTTTACCATTATTTTAAGGTAACATCTAGTTTTGTTCCCTTTTTTTCTTTTCTAGTTTTTATATGAAGAAAAAGAGATCATCCTATTTTTTAATATTAATTTAGGGTTGCATTGGAGCAATATATGAAACTCATGCTATATTTAATGTTCCATTTGAAAGTTAAGGAAAGTTTCATGGTTGAAAAGATGGAACAACACAAAATACTTTAGCAACTATTACTTTTTATTTAAAATTTATTTATGTATTAGACGATTCAAAAGGGAGTGTACATGATTCTAGTGTTCTAAGCAATAAAAATTAATTTTTAAATTTTAAATATGCATATGAAAATATAATATTTGATACACATGGAATATTTAGTGCTCTTTATTATTTTAAATTTGTAGGAAAATATTATATCGGTGTTGTTGGTCATGGTATTCGAAATGGAGTAATATCTCCATATCATAGTGTTTGATGCCATTTGAAAGAATTTATATATCATCCTCCTGAAAATGAAAAGACTTGTTTAATGTATGACATTCTTCATTGCGAACTATTATCGAGAGGGTTTTGGCATTTTAAAGAAATGATTTCATGAAATAGATACAAAACCTGTTGGTCTTATGAAACTCAAGTGGATATGGTACTGGCCTATTGTCTTCTTCATAATCATATAATGGGAGTTGAGCCTAATGACTTTATCATGGAGGAATCAATTAACCTTCCAACACATTCAATGACACAAAGAGTCAACCTAGGTTAAAGAGATTAGAGAAAAAAAAAATAGAAAATGGCTAACAAAAAGAGATTTGATAGTAGTTGCTATGTAGAATGATTATAATAATTAAAGAAATATTTAATACATTATTTTGTATTCAAATTTTAAGTTATGATTGATTTGTATTGATTCCTAATGCTTGTGTTATTGTATTTCATTTTTTATATTTGAATGATAATATTTTTTTAGTTGTCCACACGTTTTTATAATTTTTATCTTATTTTTCTTTTAAATTATTGATAATTGTGTAGATTGTTGAAAATAATGAAGAGAAAGTTAAGAACAAATAATTTAGGTGGTCTAAACCTATGTCTCACACAATGTTTAAAATATTAGTTGAAGAGGCTTTAAAAGGAAATAAACTATTTTTAACATTCAAGTCAGAATCTATTGCAAGAGTGATTATGGAAATAAATAAATAATTTGGAGCTGAAAGTTTTCATGAACATATTGAAAATTACCTTAAGATTGTTAAAAATGAGTGGACAACTATTTCAATACTTGGAGCTAAAAGAGAATTTGGATGAGATGATAACTTGAAAATGATAACTGTTGCAGAACATGTTTGTGGTGAAGAAGTAATGATAAGTATTTTTAATATTTTAATGGCACACAATCAATATTGATGTTATTTTTTAACACTCATAATTAATAAGTTTTTTCATACATCTTATATCTGAGTATATCTTGTGTATTTTTTTTTTATTGAATAAGCACATCCCAAATATGAAAAGTACCTCACTAAGAAAAAATTGGGATGTATGATGAGATAACAATAGTTGTTAGGAAGAATATTGCTACTGAAAATTTTGCCAAATGCTTTATTGACATCATCAATGATACAAACACCAAGGTAAATTCAACTCTATTAAAAGATGATGTGGAATGTGAAGGAGTCTCAAAGGGAAAAGAAACATCTTCGACTATCAATCCCTCATCTCAAAAAAAATCTCATAGAAAAAGATGTAATTCTGAAGATGAAGACATTGAGATTTTGGCGATGGAAATAAAAGGAGTAGCAGTTACTATTAAAAATCTTAATAAAAATCAGCTTGTTGTGTCTGACCTTTATGAAGAAGTGATGAAAACTTAAGGATTTGATAAAGTTACTTTGGCCTTTGAATTTGATTATTTGGTTCAATAAGAGACACTTGTTGTAGTATTTTATGCCAAAATTGCCAATATTAAAAAGATTTGGTTCAAGAATTTTATTCAGCAACATGGAGGCTAAGACATATGATTTCCAATATTTATGTTGAGAGTTTATTATGTAATAACTTTTGAATTGATTGTTGGTATTATGAACTTATTATTGCTATTGTCATAATTTGAACTTATTAGGTATTTTTATCGTTGTTAATGAGGATGATCTTTTAATTATATAATATATAAAGTTGGTTTTGTATCATTTTCTTTGTTGAATTTGTAAATATTATAGGCCCTAAACTTCTATTTGATTAGAACATGATTTTTACATATTAAAAAATATTTAAATATTATTAGCATAAATCATGGGGCATTATTTTATTAAACTTTTAGTTCTTTGCAATAATATGAGTTCAAATATATAAAATTGATGTTCATATTGATGTTTTTTTAAAAAAAAAAAAATCAAGAGTAACCATTTTTATGTAATATAGTATTATTTAGGAAAAAAATCAATTGCCAACCAAATATCATAAAATATTTTTCAACTGTTTTCTAGTGTTGCAGTCAAACATCGAAATATATTTTTTACTATAAAATTATTTTTCAGAGATAAAATATTTTTGCAAATAAATGAAGCTTTCATATTTCAACATAGAAGAGCAAAATTGAATTAGTTATCAAAAGATAAATACAGAAAATATGAAATATAACAAATCAGTTGTGGCCATTGATTATTGAATGTGAAACAAAAACAATGAATTTTTTCTCCTTTATCGATGGATTATGAATAAAAAGGCTCTTAAATTGCATATTATTGTAATCTCCTCTTTATGATCTCATTAAGATTTAGAGTTGATATTTTTATATATTTATGAATTCTTCAAGAGGTAAGCACACACAAACATGCATGCATATATATATATAATTTATGAACTAATAATTGAAAAAGATCCAAATTCCAACTAATGTTAATGACAGTGATAATATTGATCAAATTATGTTTTGTGTCTCTTTTTATCAATATTTGTGAAACCAAATTAATTAGTAAATTGATTAGCTAACTAATTTTTGATTCAATTGATTTAATTAATATAGTTCAATAATAAATAAAATTTAAAAATGTGTTTAAAATAATTTTTAAAAATTGGAAAAATATTAAAAATATATATTTATAATAACTAAAAACATAAAAATAATATTAAAAATCAATTCAAATCGAATCAAAATTCGATTTCTAATTGTATTGATTCGATTATATATATATATATATATATATAAGGATTAGTAATTTCGCTGTTTGATCAAAGAGGACAAAATCACTAATTTCCCTAATTAGTGCGTGTGTGGTGCTGACATGGGTTTGGTGAGTCCCATGTGGTCTCACGTGCCTTCACGCCATATTAGTGATTTTATATCTAATCTAATTAATATATGCATTATTAATTATTGTCTCAATTTTAATTTTAAATCATTACTTATTATTTATTAAATAATTATATATAATATAACATATATAATTATTTTATATTATATTATAAAAAAATTTTAAATAAGAAATTAAAAAATTAAAAAATTCTAAATAAAAAGTCAAAATTATATAAAAAAGTATGAATAGAAAATTAGAAAAACGTAAAAAAATAAAAATTCTAAACAATTTCTAAATAGAAAAACAGAAAAATTAAAATATAAATTCTAAATATAAAACTAAGATTTAAATTAATTCTATGGATTATTCAAAATTCTAAATGTATAAGAGCAGACAACAATTTAATAGATTGTCAAAAATAATTTCATTTAAGTTTAATAATTTTCTATTAAAATTGTGCTACACAATACTAAAGATGTGAATCAATAAATAATTATTTATTAAAACTATTCATTAGTTTTATTTTTTATTATGAAATACATAATATTAGCTATTTGATTTATTATTAGAAATTATTTCATTCAAGTTAATAAATTTTTTTGAAATTATGTCACATAAGATTAAAAATATGAATAAATAAATAATCTTTTATTACAATTAATTTTGTACATAATTATAAGTTTAAAAATTTTATGTTATTATTTTATTTACTTGAAAATAATTTTTATAAAATAATAATTAAAATATTATTTTATATTAATTTTTAATTATTCAATTGATTAATTAATTATTTAATAAATTAAATATATTTAAAATATATTATTATAATCATATCACGAAACACATGAATCCATGACTAGTTTAAATCAATATTTATCATTTATTAACTAATTATATTAGCAATATAATATTTTTAAAAATAGTAATATAATATATATTTATTTTATTATATGATAAGTAAGTTAATAATTAAATATTGATACTACATGTGATGTAGCGGATATCATATATATTCATGCTGTATTAGTACTTTTAACAGTATTAGTGATATATATATATATATATATATATATATATATATATATATATATATATATATATATATAT
>CATIWR010319926.1:0-33615 GCA_949677035.1 Omphalea diandra | reverse complement strand
TATATTAAATAATAAAATTTTAAACTATTCAAATAAAACTTTTAAGAGATATTTAAAAAATCAACTATATGAGTTTAATTAAGATGATATTTTCTTTTTTATTTTAATTTAATCTCATTTTTATTTAATTAAATTTATTTTATATTTTTAGATGATGAATTTTAATTTTATATTTAATTTAAAAAATAAAATTTAAAAATTGAAATTTATAATTCATAAAATCTCTCAATCTCTTCTTAGAAATTAATTATTATGTTTCAATAATAATTATTTAAACTATTTAAATAAAATTTTTATAAAATTTTTTATATAAACTCAATTAAGAAGATATTTTTTATTTTGTATTCAATTTAAACCTTTTTTTAAATAAATTTATTATATACTGTTATATGAAAATTTTTAATTTTGTATTTAAATCTATAAATTTCTAAATTTTAAATTTATAATTTATAAAATCTCTCAAAATCACATTTAAAAAAATTTTCTCTCAATCTATCCATAAAATTTAATTTTTATATTTTAAATAATAAAATATGTAAATCATTTGAAAAAACTTTAAGAAATATTTAAAAATCAATTAGATGAGCTTAATTGAGATGACACTTTTTTTTTTATTCAATTTAATCTCAATTTTTTATAAATGAAGTTTATTATATACTTTATTCAATAATTTTAGATTTAAATTTAAAATCTTGAAATTTTGAAATTTAAATTTATAAATTTCTCAATCTCTCATTTTAAAAAAATTTCTTTCATTCTCCTCTTAAAAAAATTAATTTATATGTTTTCAATAATAAATTATTTAAATATTTTAAAATAAAAAATTTTAAGAAATATTTAAAAAATCAATTACATGATATAAATCTAGATATTCTCAAAGAAAATTCTTTAAATAAAAATTAAATATTTGTCAATTTATTATTTAAATATATACAAATAAATTTTGTAATTTAAAATATAAAATTAGTATAAAATAATTTATTGATAACTAAAATAAAAATAAAAATTTGATATTTTAGTGAAAAAATATTTAAATTGAGTAAAAATAAAAACTATTATCTGAGTAAGATTTTAAACTTAATTTTGAATTTGATAGAATTAATTGAAAAAATATAAGAGTCAATTAAGTTCAAATATATATTTTATTAAATGTTGATTTTGACTTGGGGTATAATTGAATCCAGTTTATCAAATTAAAGTGTAATTAACTCAGTTAGAAACTTTAGATACAATTGAAAATTCACAAAAATGTTTGAATTTTCTTAATGATTAAACCCACAAATTTTTAACTCATAAATTTTTATTATAATAAATGAGTATATAAGATAAATTATAACATATACTTTTCCATGATAAGATTTTGTCACAATATAGTGTCTACCAAATTATATATAACAAAAAAGTAATATTGTTATTATACTATTTGTTACTGTATTAAATAATTTAAAAATTATGATAAAATTATTTTGCCACAATAAATGATTTTTAGTATTACTAAATAATTTATCATAATAAATAATAAATTATAATTTAGGCACATAAACAATTACAGTAAAATTAATAAATTTATTAAAATATAAATTTCATTATATTTTAAATAAAAATATCAAAGTTAATTTAAATTTAATTAAATAATTTAAATATTCCTTTTGAAATAAATTTCTTTCTTTTTTATTTTAAGTATTCTACCTTTCATAAGTAATACAATTTTTCTTTTTTATATTGTCATTAGGTCGATTTGGTTGAATTATGGATTGACTTATTCGGGTCAATTTTGACTTGACATGTCAAATTAATTCTTATCCGATCTAAAATTTTTCGAATCATTTCGAGTTTGCCTTAGATTAAGGTCGGGTTAGAATCATTTTTTTTTTCAGGCGGATTTTCAAGCCAAGATAGAGATTGTCACCTCTATTTCTTATTGTTCAAAGGTGTATGAACTATACCTGAGTGATAGTTATAGTCTCTCAACCTATGTAGTAAAAATTATACATCACACACAAACTATGTTGTATAATGCCATCGACTTGATAAGAACGTGAAACTTGAAACAGATCACAAGTCTCTTTTAATTATCAGTATTTCGTTGGCAAGATAAGCCACGGAGTGTAATCAATTAATAGTCTAATAACAAGTTAAATTTCTTCTTTTTTTTTTTTTTTTTTTTCCATCAAATGACTTTTCTGATAACCGTACATACACACGCATAGATTAATTAATGCGAATTTGACAAGTTCCCGTAAAGACTCCGCGAAAGAGACCTGACGTCAAACAAAAGAAAAAAAAAAAAAAAAAAACAACAGGAAGTCAATTTCTGCAAATAGGAGGAAATTGCAACGTGACTTGTCATTAATTAATTATATGTCGTGTGACTTGATCATACGCCAATACATTTTCCTGCCTTTCTTTTAATAAAATGAATGGTTTGAATTTTTTTTCATAATAATCTAAATTAATTCCTCTCGAGTGGAGAATTATATGATTTTCTTTTTTTTTTAAAGCACTGTTTTAGTTAATATTCTTACTTTTAAAATTATATATTATTCATTCTGTTTCATTTTATTAGCTACTTAAAAAAGTTTCACAAAAATTAAAAATGCTATTCTTTTTATTTTTTAATAAATATTCTTTAAAATTTTTACACATATATTAAAAATAATATTTAATAGATATTATTATATAAGTTAAATATTATATTATCTTTAATTAATTATTTTCTTAAATTATTAAACACTTTAAAGATAAATAATTATTATAAAAAAATAGTAGAGTTGAAAAAATTAATTAATATTTATAGATAATTATAAAATATAAAATATTATGAAATAAAAATTTCTCTCTAAAATAATATCTAATTTAGGATAGATGAAATATTTAATAAGTATAATTATAGATATAAAAAATTATATTATCTTTTTTAAAAAATTAAAAGTAATGAATTATTTTTTTATTTTTAATAAATTTTATTTCTTTTCAATACCAAAATATGTTAAAATATGAGTAAAATTTTAAAAATTAATTTTTTTTAATAATCTCAAAATACAGCTTAAAATAAAATAAATTATATTTTATTAAACGGACTAATATTTTATAAAGCCTATAAAGCTATTAATTAATGCCAATATCTGCTTGAAATCCCACTCATGAAACAATTAGAAATGACGGTACATTTCTGAGCTTGGCACATATTGATAGATATTATGACTGAGTGTCATAAAAATAACAGTATTACTAAAGTATTAATATATTTATAATAACAAATTAATGTTATAAATTTTTAACAGAATAAATAATTATTTTTATATTAAGATATAAAATAAGGTTGCAAATAAAAAAGATTGGTTTATACCTGAATATCATAAAAATATTTGTATTGTTAAAGTTTAATGGAATGACAAATTAAATTAGATTATTGTGTTTTGAATAAAAGACGCATAAATGATAAATGAAATATTTATATATATTTATTAGCATAAAAAAAATATGTCTTAGAAAAATGACAATCATTATCTTGAAAAGATGACATGCCTTATTAATTTATTTTAAATAATTATCTTATATAAATATAATGTATTGAATTTATTAAGCTATTAATAATATAATAATTATTAACATACATAGATTTCATATAACATAATTTTGGTATTGTAATCCTTAATATATCATAGTAATATTATTATATTAATAATGTAATGTATTATATAGTTGTTGTTATAAATAAGGGAACAAAATTAGTAAAAAAAAAAAATTATAAGTCTCATCCTCTGGTTAAACTAGAGGACAGGCCTGAGGCAGTAAAAAATAATAATAATAATAAAAAACTCCTGTCCATTGATTAAGTTAGAGGATGAGAAAGAAAATAATTAAAAAAATTATTATCCCCTAGTTTAATTAGTAGACATTTTAAAGTATTTTTTCACTGTTTATCTGCTATAATAATTAGAGACGCAATTAGGACGTGTTTACTTACAAAAATTTAAAACTGTTTTTTAAAGCTAAAAATAGAATATTATAATCACATATAAAAAGTTTTCAAATAGAAAACTAAAAATTAGTTTTCAATTTCTCAAAATATAACTAAAATGTCAAAATAATTTTAAGTTATTTTTTATTATTTTCCTTTATTTAAGATCAAGTGGAAAATATTGAAAGACATAAGAACAATCATATTATTTTTAATATATAATAACTTTATAAATTAAGTTTGAATTTATATTTGTTATTTATTATTTATCTTTTTTAATGTATTTTTTGGATTGATTTTTTGTTCTTTTTAATTTTTATATTTGGGTAGTATTTTTTTTACTTTTTTAATTTCATATACTAAATTTTCATTATAACTCTTTTTTATATAAAAGATATAATGCTTTCACTTCATACTAGTTTTTTAAAAAATGTATTTTATAATATTTTATTTAAAAGATTTAATAGCATTATTTATTTTATTCTTATTTTTATATTGATATTTTTATAAAAAGTATTATATATTTCTATAAAAATAAAAATATATTTTATATTTTTTGTGTTTAAAAATATATTTTGAAATGTCCATTTATATTTTTATTATTTGTATAATATTTTTTTATAATTTATTAAGAAAAATATTTTTCACTTTTCACTTTTTCTCTTCTCTTCCTTTCTTCTCTCTTCTTCTCTCCTTTTTTTCTTATATTTTTTATATTTATAAATATTTAGAAAATAATATAAGGATATTTTTATAAACTAAAATATTTTATTGAATTCTACACTTAAATCAAACATAAAATTTACTTTATTTAAAATAAAATTTATTTTTATTTTATGGTATACTAAAAATATAAATTTATTTGTAAATGGATTTTATAAAAAAATTATTTGAAAATTGAAATAAATTTTAAGTTACAATTAAAGTAAACATTATATAAATAAATTTCCAATTGACAGATTGGATTAGAGAATCATCGATTAAAATAATCCATAAATAAAACTCAGTAATTCTAACAAATTATTTCTCAATTTGCATTTGCAAGTACTATAACACTTTTCTTTTTTGCAGATCTTAATTTTTAATGGATCATCATTTGATTACTTGAGACTATCTTTTAAGTTTAATGTTTTAAATATTTATTATTATTATTATTATTATTAATTTCAATCTCAAATTATTTTTAAATAATTACTTTTTATTTATTATATAATTACATGTAACATAGTCATGTGTTATTGTTTTATATTATATTATAGAAAACTGTTATATTAGAAAAATTTCTAAATAAAAAATTAAAAAATTAATTGTCATAAAAAAAGATTTTCTAAATAGAAAATTAAAAAAATCTAAACACTAAAAATTACAAAACAGAAAGCTAAAATCATATAACACAAAATTTTTGAATAAAAAATTAAAAAATCTAAACACTAAAAATTAAAAAACAGAAAGCTAAAATCATATAACACAAAATTTTTGAATAAAAAATCTAAAAAATATAATTTCTAAAATAGTTAATTAGCAAATACTGAAAGTAATAATTGTAAACAAGAATGTAAGATTTAAATTAATTCTATTGATTATTTAAAATTTTAAGTATATAAAGCTAACAACAGTATAATATATTAACATTAATTATTTTATTTGAATTTAATAAATTTTTTTGAAATTTATGCTACACAAGCTTAAAGATATGAATTAATAAATAATTTTTTGTTACAATTATATCACATGTATATAATATATAATTATCTATTAATTTTATTTTTTATTATAAAATAGTTATTATTATTTATTTGATTGATTATTATGAATTATTTCATTTAAATTTAATAAATTTTATCTTGAAATTATGTCACATAAAATTAAAGCTATAAATCAATGGGCAATCCTTCATTGAATTTTGTCTTGAAATTATTACAACTAACTCTATACATAATTACAAATTTTAAAAAATTTATTTTATTATTTTATTTACTTGATAATAATTTTAATAAAATAATAATAAATTATTTGATTAATTAATTAAAATAAATATTAAATTTATTTAATTTTGTTATTATAATTATTTCTTATTGCATAGATTTAGAATTAGTTAAAATATAGTGTTCAAATATAAGTTTTATTTTAGTTACTATAATGAATTTATTGATATTCTCTCATTTCATATTAACTGTTATTTTTTTTGAAAATTTTTTTGTTTCATAATGTCAGTCACTTTAAAATACTAATAAAATTTAAATTTTTTCAATTCTACCTTTATCCTTATTAAGTACAATTATTATATTTAATTTTAATATTTCTATAAAAAAGATAATTTAGTTATTTTTTTTAAAATATAGCATAATTAATAATTTCTTAATTTTGCACAAAATTAAAAAAAAAAAAAACGAAGGGAGTATATTAGGTAATCTTTAAAGAGATGATGTGAATTAATTAGGGCTATTGCCAGGATTTTCCATTCTTATAAAAGATTTAATAGAAAAACTCCTTTTTATATGAATTTTATTAAAAAATAAATATTTGTTTTTATTGGTAAGAGATAATAATAAACTTTTCTGATTGACTACAAACTCACTTATTTCATATAGGATAAATTATAAATTTAGTGTCTAAATTTTTAAAGTTTTTCTACTTTAATATTTAGATATTTTTTGTTTAATCAAATGTTTAAACTGATCAAATTATTTTTAATTAAGAGTCTAAACTAGTAAAATTATTTTTAATGTGGTGTTTTTGTTTAATTAGTAACAGTCACTTAAAAATTCATCTGATTTGATATCGGATTTTATATTTTATTTCAATTAAGTATATATGAATACATAATTTATTCACTATGCATAATTTGTTTCATTTTTTTATTTTATATATATTTGAATAAATTCTATTTTTATCACTATAAAATTTGTTTAAAAATATATAGAAAGTAAAATAAAAAAAAAACATATTTTATATTTATAAGTGAAAAAATTATGTATTCAAATTTTAGATATATAATTAGTTGAAATAATATATATAATTTGATATTAGGTTAGATAAATTTTCACAAAACAGTTACTGATTGTTTATATTGAAAAAAATAATTTTACCAATTAAAATATTTGATGAAAAAAATATTTAAACATTAAAATTAAAAAATTCGGGCACTAAATTTTTAATTTATATATATATATATATATGCGCAACTCACTTATGACTGTAGAAGATTTCTGACACATCCAAACAAGGTAGAACGAACGAAACAGAAGCAAAATTCTAACGACTGCACAGTACAGATAGGAATGCAATAACTTACACATAACATAAACGCTAAGCAGATCCGTGTTGAAGATGTTGCCCCCGTCATCATCTTATCTACTGTCCATCGGTGGAAATCTCCTTATTCCTGCTCAAAACCCATCTCAACTTCATCGTTTGTTAACTACCTTCAAGTAAGGTTCATACCCATTTCTCTATTTCCTCTTGTTCTTTCATTTTTCTTTTTCTATTTATTTATTTACATTTTCTTGATTCCTCTGTTTTGCTGCTGAGAAATTTTATCATTAGAGACAAAGAATGAAATGGAGGGGAAGCATAATTTTACTATTTCTATTATCTATGGCTGTTTTGATTTCCTCAGATATTGAGAACAAGAAAAATGGGTGGCAAAGCGGCAGTCAATTATGCTGAAAAATTGTGTAGGGTGTTCTGTCATAGGCTGTCTTGAGTGTTTATCGAGCATCTTGATTAACAGGTTGAACATTGTAATACTTTATTAAGTCTCTCAAGAGCATAATTGAGTATCTAACTTCTTTTTCGTGCAATTTTAAATATGTTTTGTAGTATATTATCCAATTTATGCTTGCTGGAGATTGTTGGGGTTTTACTTAAAAATCAGTTAAAAAATTAACTTGATATTTAAATGATAATCCAGTTGGCTCAATTATCATTAGTATTCCATGTATGAGAATGGAAAAAATATTTAAGGCTGGTATTGAGCCTTAAGTTTGTGAGTGCCGTCGGTATTGAGTGCTGTAGTGTATTGACTCCATTTTAGCATATCGTTTTTGTTATTTTGATGTTCTAAACCATATTCCTCTTCAGGTGGGGAGTTATAAGGGATAAAGACAGAAACTCATTTACCAGTAAAACCAAGAGCCAAGCTTTCCGTATCTTGGCAAATCCTAATGTATGCATCAACTCAAGGCCTCTTCATGTGTAATGCCAATATATTTGGTTTGATTATTTTTGTAGGTATGTGATTGGTGATTTAGTCAATGAGTGCCTGGTAGTAGTAAAAAATCTCATTGTTTTGATTTATGTTTTTTGATATAGCTTGAATTGCTCATTATAATGCATAACTTGTTAGGGTAGTCCTTATGTCCAATCTATACGAGGAATATAACTGCACCATGAATTTTAATTGCTTCATTTAAGTAATCCAAGAAAACTAAATTCATTTTCTTCTTATGTCTGCAATGCTTTTCCGCTTAACTGTATTGTTAATTGTTGGAAATCTGTAAAACTAACTGCAATAAACATTAATTTTATCGCTGATTGAGCCAAATTTTTGCATCCAGTGATAAGAAATTGGGCGTGCTGCTAATCTGAATAGTTTTTACCCCTTTTCTTGGTGGGGATTTTGTTATAGCTTTTCAGTTGAGAGGGGATTGTATATAAATTGTGAAATTGGGGGGCCTTAACCTACCACAATTGTGTATATGGACCTGTAGTTTGAGTATGAGAAGTGATAAAATTTATGAGCATTTTTTGGGTTTGGATTTGTACACAAGATACTTTGAGAATATTGATGAACCTTATGGGGTGTTTTAAGTTGCCAAACCATGTTAAACTTTGTATGTTGTTACTTTAATTTGCACGTTTTCCAAATCATATACCTGATGGAGTGTGGAACTATTTATTTGGAGGCATAATTTTGAAAAATATCATAAATGAAAATTGTCTTTAAAACTTCTGTTAGCTCTTATTACTGTAACTGGCAAAGAACTCTCTAATTGAGAATGACATCTTATCCTGCATCTCCTGTCAAATTTTACTCCATGACCCAACAGAGAGAACTAAGATATGATGGACATGATGCAGTTTTCTACTTGTTAAAAAATTTCAGGACCAGGAACTCAGTGCCATATTCCTTGCCAGATATTTTAGTAGAATCACATCCTGATGTCCTTTCTGATTTTTCAGCAATTCTATTTGCCAAATTCTATAAGATTTTCTGCACCATTCTAGTAGCTCTACCAGGTGATTTCATTGTTAACTAATGCCACTCCCTCTCCAATACATAGATAAGAAAAAGAAAATGGTATTCTAGAAGAGCATTCCTTTAGAATTATTCTATCTGCGCTTGATGTATAAATCCCGACTCCTGAGTGTGGTGCTGGTTTGTTCTAAGAGCTCTTCACTTTGCTGCACACCACGTCCTAATCAACTGTAGTATAACCTGAGCTCTACCCCATCCATGTTGGATTAGGTACTTCTAGAAACTATTTTCAGAGTAAAAAATGGTAAAAACTGCTATAATTTTAAGAAAGATGAAACTCACCTGATGTCTAGATTAAATCATCCACCATAATATTGACCTTGATATAGAGTATTATTGGCTTTTGCATACTGCTAAATATAGAAACTCTGAGTATTTATGAGACTAATAGATAATTTTATACTTTTTGGTAGGTAACTAGCATTTTGCTGACCATTATCTTTTACATAAAATTTAAATCTCTGTCCCTCTCTCTTTCTGGATTAGTTAGACATGATTCAAAAATGAAATGGTCTTTTTTTATTTTTTCTAAATATCTTTGTCTTAGTGTAGCAAGCATATTTTACCATTGTCATCATCTTTTTAATGCAATATTGCATTTGGTGCTGGTGTGATTCTTTATCTGCTGTTCTGGTCAAATATAACTAGATAGTAAGCCTATCATATTTGGGCTGTGAAATCGAGGGATTGCATTCATATGGCCAACTTGAACCATATGCGTTGAGCAAATTGGTGAACTTTACTTGCTAGTACTCATTCACTTGGTGTTACTTGGACTTGGATATAAGCGTCTTATATGGTTACATGTCTGGACATGATAAATGCCTGTTTACTAAATTTTATTAGCTTTCGAAATTAATTTGAAGCGTTAAAATGTCATATTCTTGTCTGATCCAGGTACTGTAGGGTAAAAGAGTTGAATTTTGGTTGAATAAATACAATTTTGGATTTGTAACTTGCATGCCAACCTTTTCTTTCTTTTGTTTTTCCCCTTCCCAATACAATTTGTTTTTGAATATGTCAATCAGTTAGCTTTAATTTATTGTGGATTCATGATTGATTTCATGTTTCTTTCAGTTTTCTTACTTATCACATGCTTTCTGTCCATTTGCAGACATTCATGATCTATCAATGCTAGAAGATGGGCATTATTAATGTGATGCAAATTCATAATTAGCTTTTTCCTCTTTTTCCTTCTTTTCTTTTTGGTGTACCATGTAGGTGTCGGGGAAAGGAAATTCAGAGAGGGAGATAATCATGGTTGATCCATTGGAAGCTAAGCGATTGGCTGCAAAACAGATGCAAGAAATTCGAGCTAAAGCGAAACTCAAGGTGAATAAAATTTGATATTGTTTGTTAAGATACTGAGCAAGTTAATGAATAAGAGAGCAAGATGCTCTTGGAGAATAGAGTGAGAAGAAACTGAATATAAGTTTTATTAACTTGCTCATACTTACAGTGTACAAACTAACTGTACAGTTCATGTACTTGCTCTACAAGAAATAAAGTCCTATCCTAACTAACTTTACACGACAATCTACGTAACTAATTTCTTTTCCAACGAATAAAATCTTCGTGTGCCAGTTGAGATGGGTTGCTTTATTCCCGACGGCACTCTTCCCCTTCCTCTTAGGACAATATAGTTTACTTCCTCCCCTCAAGTTGGAGATTGATGAACATCTATCAATCCTAACTTGGAAGTTAAGATACGAAACTGAAGACCAGTTAAGGATTTGGTGAAGATGTCTGCTGGTTGTTGGGAAGAAGAAATATGGTGTAACTGGATAAAACCTTTCTTATATTGTTCTTGAACTAGATGACAATCAATGTCGAGGTGTTTTGTTCTCTCATGGAAAACGGGATTGGTAGAAATGTGAATTGCTGCTTTGTTGTCACACCACAAAGGAATAGGAGATGATATAGTAATACCAAAATCTTTGAGGATGTAACTAATCCACTGCAGTTCACAAACAGTAGAGGCTAAGCTTTGATACTCAACTTCGGTTGAAGATCTAGAGACGGTTTGCTGTTTCTTTGTCTTCCATGAGATGAGTGATGAATCCAGATAAACACAATATCCAGTAAGTGATCTGTGAGTCTCAAGGCAGGATGCCCAATCTACATCACTGTAAGCTTGTAGTTGGAATGTGGTATTGCTGGAATAGAATAAGCCTTTGGATGGGGAACTCTTTGAATACCAAAGAATATGGATAGTTGCCTCCCAATGAGATTGACATGGTGAATAAACAAACTGACTTAGTTGTTGAACTGTGTAAGTAATATCAGGCCGTGTTATATTTGAGTAAAGAAGATGCCCAATTAATCTTCTATAGCAATCTAGATTAGGAAGAAGTTCACCTTCACCTTTAATAAGTTTCAAACCTTTGGTAGAGGGTGCTAATGCTGGGTTGGCCACCAACATCCCTGTGCCAGCTAGAATATACTAAACATACTTTCTTTGATTAATGGTAGTGCCACCCAATCCTCTGCCAATTTCGATACCCAAGAAATACCTGGCATAGCCAAAATCCTTAATGGTGAAAAGAGAGTCCAAATACCGTTTAACTGAAACTATATCTGCTTCTGAATTTCCAGTGATGAGAACATCATCAACATAGACTAGGAGAGCTACAAAGGATCAAGAGGAACTTTTAATGAACAAACAATTGTCATGGATGGATTGTTTAAAAACCACAAAGCTGGAGTTTATGGCAAAACTGAGTATTCCACTGCTGTGAGGCTTGTTTAAGGCCATAAATAGACTTAGTTAACTTGCAGACCTGCCCAGGTAGACACTTGGAATAGCCCTCTGGAGGAAGCATATACACTTCCTCGTTGAGATCACCATGTAAGAAAGCATTATTGGTGTCCAATTGGTGTATGGGCCAAGAGTTAGTAGTAGAGATAGCCAAGAACATCCTTAGTGCTACCAACTTTGCCATCGGAGAGAAACTATCAAAGTAATCCCTTGGCAACAAACCGGGTCTTATGCCTGTCTTTCATCAAGCTTAAGTTTGAGTTTGTAAACCCATTTTGAACCAATGGCCTTCTTGCCTCGGGGAAGAGTGGTTAAAGTCCAAGTATTATTATTTTCTAAAGCTGCAATCTCAGTCTCCATAGCTTGATCAACTCAACACTTGTACTGGCTTGTTTATAAGAACCAGGCACCTTGACACTTGACACATTAGCTAAGAATGGCATATGGTGCAGAAAATATTGGGGAAGTGTGAAAAGGAAAGGTTGAAGGTGTGTGAGGTGAAGAAATATGTTGTGTAACGATTGAGAAATCATGGCAGTAGAAGATCCTTGAGCATAGTTTGTTACATGATCATTTAACCATGTAGGCTTAGTTCTGTGTCCAGTGTTATTCCTAAGAATGGGTGGTCCAGTAGGGAGTAAGCTAGAGGTCGGTGAGACATGGCTTTGTAAACAAGGATGTTCATATTCAGTTGCAGGATTAGTAGTGTGTGTGGACGGAGCAAGTGAAGGTGTAGGATATAAAGGTGAATCTGAAATGGAAATAGGTAATGTAACAGATGGTTCATTGTGTATTGGTGTATGGTGAAAAGGAAAGTTTTCTTGAAAAATCACATCTTTAGAGATATAAGTTCTGTGATGCTCAATATCATAAACTTTATATGCCTTTTGACCTGGACTATAACCAATAAAGACACGCTTGAATGCTCTTTGATCAAATTTGTGTTTATGTGGAAGTGTGTTTGTAACAAAACATTGACAACCAAAAGTCTTTAAGGTCGTGTAATCTGGTGGTTTTCCGAACAAAAGTTCATACGGGGACTTCCAAGCTAAAATCTCTGTTGGGAGTCTGTTTATGATGTGTATTGTCATAAGTATTGAATGTCCCCAAAATTGGTTTGGTAAATGTGATTGGAACATTAAAGCTCTTGCAATCTGGAGTAAGCGTTTGTGTTTTTGTTCTACTATGCCATTTTGTTGTGAGATATAAATATATGATTTCTGGTGTGTAATTCTTCTTTGAGAGAGGAAGTTTTGAAACTCAAAATTATGAATTCTGAGCCATTATCTGTTCTAATGGTTTTAAAACCTGTTCAAATTGATTTTGAATCATATTATAAAGGTGCACGAAGAGGGACAGGGTCTGATGGTTTGTTTTCATAAGAAATGTCCACGTTGCCCTGGAAAAGTCATAGACAATGGTAAAAACATAGTGTGAACCAGCCAGGGCAGGCTCTTTATAAGGGCCCCAAAGGTCTAAATGCATAAGTTGGAAAGCTTTTGTGGTAGTTTTGGTATGGGATGGAAATGGTAGCCTTGATTGCTTTGCTTTATAACACACTTCACAATTAATTAGATCATGAGCATTCAAGTTAAGTGCATCAATATGTTTCAAAGCTTTTTGAGATGCATGACCCAACCTTCTGTGCCATGATGCATAGAAGTTTATATCATTAAAATTGACAGTACAAGCTTTAAAGGCATTATCAAGAGATAAAGCATTGATGTCTTTACAATGAAAATTTCCAAAACAACTTTCATCAAGAACATATAAACTTCCTATAAGTTTCCCTACTCCCAGGATTTGCTCTCTCCGCAGGTCCTGTAAGATGCAATAATTAGGCAAGAAAATGAACTTCAGTTTAGCAAACTTAGCTAACTTATTGACTGGAAATAAATTAAACTTGAAACTAGGAAGGTACAAAGCATCTTTAAGAAGCAAATAATTGTTAAGACTGACATTGCTAGTATGAGGGACCTACTTAATGGTGCCATCGGGTAAAGGAACTGGTGAAGGGTTTTGGATAGGTTCAAGTTTATCAAACAAACACTTTTCTACACACATATGATTAGTACATCCCATGTCAAGTATCCAATTGCTTGGCTTAAATAAATTAGTAGTACTAGGTGCTATGTGCAAAGCATGATAGAGAATGAAAAGATTACCTGCATTATTATCAAGTTTGGCAAAGTTTGCATGATTGCCTTATGTTGTTTTTCCTTTCATCAATTTCAGTAGTTCTTGCTGAATGAGACTTGACCGATCCATCTTCTTATCAATTTCGTCATCTCCACAGGTTTCCAGTGTGCCATCTAACGGTGGTTCAACCATGTTTGCTACTGGCTTCCTCCACTTTTCTTCTATTGTTGCTTTAGCTCCTTGTACCAATCCGGGTAGCCGTGGAGCTTGAAGCATGTCTCCTTCAGGTGTCCCTCAACATTACAGTGGTCACAATACTTCGAATCTTTGCTTTTGTTACTCCTTCAAGTGTCCCTTGACATTACAGTGGTCACAATACTTTGAATCTTTGCTTTTGCTACTCCTTTTTTGTGTTGCTTTAGTCAATCCATTCTTCCTTGATGTATTTTGCCCTGATTGTGCTCTCACCAGTAAAGCAGTTGCATCTGTTGCTTCTCCATAATAGACATTTACTTCTCTCTATTTCTCCACTCTTAGGATCATAGAATAGGCTTTATTGACTGATGGGAGTGGATCCATCATCAATGTTTGGGTTCGAACATGATCATATCCTTCATTAAGCCCTATAAGGAACTGCATTAACTTGTTGAAGGAAGTGAGATCGGCAATTGCCTTTGTTGATCCACAGGTACACATTGGAATTGACATCAAACACACGAACTCATTCCATAAGTTTTTGAGCCTTGTGTAATACTTAGCCACAGAGTCGTTTCCTTGACTAATGGTATTGATCCCCCTCTGAATCGGATAGAGGAGAGGTCCATTACTCTTTCCAAACCCTTATGTAATTTCATTCCACAACTCCTTTGCAATTGTGGTGTAGAGGATAACTTCAACAATGTCTTTCGAGATTGAATTCAAGAGTCAGAAGGTGACCATATAATCACCCTTGTCCATTGCTCATACTCTGTTGTCCCTTCTTCAGATTGCTTAACTCTCCCATCAGTGAAACCTAGCTTAAGCTTGGCTTCAAGGGCAATCTTCATAAAACAACTCCATGTAAGGAAGTTGTTCCCTGTAAGTGGTGCTGAAACTAGTGACATTCCCGGTTGATCTGAACTATGTAGGAAAAATGGATCTCCATTTGGGTTGTAACTGACTTCCTTTGTTACTCTAGTGACAGCTCTTTCACTTGAGTTGTCTCCAATTTCTTCTATTGTTCAAGTTTGTGAGAAAGCAAGGTTATAGAACCATGGATTTAAGTTGCTATCACGTGTAATGGGACAGTTGCGGTTGTAACGCAAAGGTAATGGTGAACCGCTACTCAATTTTTACGCGAAAATTTGTAAACTATTGCCAATGAAGAAATATTTTCAAAATTCACTAGAACAAAAACTTATAACTAATAAGCATAAAATTACATAAACAAAGATGTAACATCTATATTTTTTATCCAAAACTAATAGAAACATAAATAAGTACCTTTATAATTAATTTTTGTGTTTGTGAGAAATGAAGAAATGAATTTTCCTTTTCTCGGTGAGCACATATTGAATTGGTTTCAACATCTATATTATAGGAAGAAGAAGAATTATGGCAAAAGACCATATTTCTGCAGCATTATTGATACAAAAGGAGACCCACTACATCTGAAAAACTGAAAAAAATAAAATAAAATTGTACAGCCTCGCAAGTTACAGCTGACTACAGAACCAATTTTAATAATGTCACCATTATGTAACAGTGACATTATTAAAATAATGGCCATAACAGCTGTTGCAGTTATGTAACAACTGTTATGCATAAGAAAAATGTTATGGTTGTTGTATAATGACAATAACGGTAACAGGACCTTGAAATTCCGTTACATAACAGCCGTTACATTACGTAACGGCCGTTATCTAAAAACATGATAGAACCTCTCTGTTACCATGTGCAAGTTAATGAATAAGAGAGCAAGATGCTCTTGGAGAACAGAATGAGAAGAAACTCAATATAAGTTTTATTAACTTGCTCATACTTACAGCATACAAACTAACTCTATATATATAGTTCATGTACTTGCTCTACAAGAAATAAAGAATCTTATCCTAACTAACTTTACGCAACAACCTAAGCAACTAATTTCTGTGACAAAGAATAAAATCTTCATGTGCCAGTTGAGATGGGTTGCTTTATTCCCGACAGCACACTCTCGTTTCCTCTTGGGACAGTATACTCTACAGATACTGAGGGTAAATGACTTATTGATACCTAAGCCATTAATGGCCAGTAACTAATTGCTGAACTTTTTCTCAGCTTTGGAAGTTTGGAACTAATACAAAAGCTTTTCTTGATTCTTTGAATTATTTATTGACATTCAAATTTAGGATTTGTGCTTCCATGTATATAGATGCTTTAATTTTCTTCATGGAATGTCTTGAATAAAGGGAAACAAGGCAATTGATCGGCCTGTTTTTTAAAACCAATCCATTCTGTTGGTCGTTAAACAACCATTACTTCCCCACGCTCTCAACAACAAAGGAAGATGAAGCAGAGGCATACTCATTAAATACCTAGTAAAGTTAAAAATGAGAAAGAAATAAAGATGGCGAAAGGTGGTATAAACCTGGAATCCAGTTCACCGAACCCTAGTTAATTTTCTTATTCCCAAATACTGTTGAGGTGCAGATGGTTGTCCAATTGATTGTCAGTTTTTCTGTTTGTTTTCCTCTCATGCCGAGAGAGCATCACTTCTGTAGCTTAAATTTGAAAATGCTGAAGTCAAATTTGTGATGTACATCAAGAAAAATTTGTTCTAGAATAATTTATTGGCAATCATGTTTTTACTTCAGAGACGACGTCAAATTGAAGCAATTAATGGTGCATGGGCAATGATTGGTCTTACAGCAGGCTTGGTCATTGAAGGTCACACTGGTAAAAGCATATTGGAGCAGGTAAAGTTAATCGTTCCTTTAATGTTTACTTAATAGGTTGTGCCTACATAAAACACTTATGCAGAAACAGAGCATTAGCGGTCAGTTAGCTTGTCTTGATACTGGCTATTTACTAATGTGACTTCTTTATTTTTCTCTCAGCTGGCTGGATATTTGTTTGCTATTTTCCATTTTTTTGTTCACTAGACACGGTCCAACTATGAGAGGAAAAACGTGGAGTTGCAGATTCTTTTCTGAACAATTCTTTCAAAATTAACCTTGTACTGCTTTCAGGAAGGTGTTGCTTCAGGACACAAATATTTCATTGACTTTGTTACATCTGGTCGGTAATTTAAATTGACTTGTTCATGACATTATGCGATCCTCTTCTTTTTCTTCAGATTCTTCTTCAGCTTGTTTGTGATATCTTTGGATTTCTTGACATATAAGAACAATGGAAAAACATCTTCTTTCACATAGCTACTTTGCAATTCAGCTCCTCTCTATGCAACCTTGACCTGATGACCATTTTATATGAAAAAGACTTGAGTTTAACACATAAAGAGTAATAAGAAAACATGTCTTCCTTCACATCGCTTCTTTACAAATAGCTCCTACCTATGCAACCTGATTACCGCAAAAATCAACCATTAGCCAACTATATATTTTTGTTGAAAAAGAGAATCATCCGTGGAACAGATGTCATTAACAGAACAAGTTTCTTCCTCTACCTCAGCCACTTCTGACGGAAACTGCTATTCTCTATGGCAAACAATAGTACCATTTTCGTTCTTTACCGGGCTAAAACTTCCAAGATTGAAAGTCTATCCAATGGATTTTGGTGGACGCACAACAATGAACTGTCTAATGTTGCATCAATGAACAACTCAAGCATGCAATATGCAAAACGAAATAAATCCTCCGGTCAAGCGGTGCATGTACATCGTTAAAGATAAGCAAGAATCAAAACATATTCCAAGAGATTGAGACCTTCATTCGAACCTTAAACACATATTATTATTCTTGTCACTCTGCAGAAGTAGTACTCTAAAGCTATACATATCATAAATTCATGGAGTACACACCTCTTTTCACATGCTCAGTAGGCACATAGCCACTGCATTGTGTGAAATGTGATGGTTAAGCTAACCACGTGTCTACATCTGATGAGAGGCAATTAGGTTACTATGTTCCAACAATTTAGCCTATATTGGATTCACTGTGCTCGTCTGGAAAAATTTTTGCATCCCAAACTCAGCAATCTTTTGCTTCATCTTTTTGTCCAGCAAAATGTTGTCAAATATGAGTATTGTTGGAGGTATAGAAGCCGTTGAACAATCCCTTTGATAATGTGAACGTGTAGTTCGTAGTTACCAGTTTAATTTCAATCTTCTCTTTGGGCCTATATTGGTGAGATTAGAATTTTGAACGTGTGTTTTTTCAATCAAAGATTCCAAAGTTTCACATAATATTGACATACCAAATAGGGACAACAAGTCCAAGCCTTTGTTCAATTAGACAATTATTATCAAGTTTTTACAGCGAATTGCTCAATCTTTCAATGTATTGAGTTAAAAAGAAAGGCTGATATTTCATTGTTTTGTTCAAAAAAAGTAGTCTACTTTATTATCATGTCAAAGTTTTATCAAAATCTTTCTCAAAAGCAAGTTCTATCCAAATAAGGCTCATCAACAGTTCTATCAAAATAGATATATTTTAAAAAATCTTCTACCAACATCAAAGGCCTATCAAAATATCATAATAATGACGTTATTACTGATGTAAAAATAAAGTAGTCACATAATTATTAACACAATTGAAATTTAATATCAGCACTAAACCTTCAATATATGCAGTAAGAGATTTGAGTTTTATCATATAATTTTAATAACTTTAATATGAATTTAATTATAAATTAAAACTCATTGTTATTTTAAAATGATAATTTTTTAAAAAAAGAAAAAGCATGTCAAATTAACAAGATAATTACAAGAGAAATTTACTTTGTTAAGAGAATGGGGGATGACCAAACGTGGTGACCATTGAATTGAATAAATTATCATAGAAATAAACTAAGAAAAGATTGGAAAGTGGATGGCTAAGGTTGACCCTTCCAAGTTTCATACCTAGTGTAATAATCTTTTTCCAAGTTTCATACCTAGTGTAATAATCTTTTCTCCTTATCCTATCTTGTGAAAATCTTGGTGGGCACTTGTCGTTGTTGAACTAGATATGCACTAAAAACAAAAATCCAATCCTTATGGAGGAGAGCTATTCCTCAATTGCCCAATTCAATGAGAGCACTTCAAATGTGCCATCCAACCATTGGATCTGGCAATTTTGACCTTTCATTTTTTTTTTTTTTTGGGCATTCATTGTTTATTAGTACTTGTCCTCCACAAGTACGTTTTTTAATACGTAAAGGCTCAAGGAAGAATCTTTGCAACTTTGTTTGCCTTTGCGTGAGGCTTGTGCTATAGATGTTGGAAAGAACGTTTAAAAGTTCAATGGGGAAGTTGCAGCCAATTTTCTTTTACCAACTTGGATTCAGAAAATTGGAATTCAAGAAGCCAATTTAGACCAACGTTCGCAATCGACCTCCACTTACCATCTGGTGGTTGGTGTGAACGCAAGGGTCGTTATACTGAACTTCTGATATATTTGGAACAAGGCCAGGAACGTTTATGTCATGGACACAACTGCCAGCGGAGGAATTGACCCATCAAATGGATTGCTTTTCTTATGCTGTAGTTGTCTCTTTTGAGACCACAACTGATAAGCCTTAACAATGTTGCTCTGTTTTGCAGTTTCTGCCACATCATAATTTAGTCCCAATGGACACATCACATCACCGAAAAGGCGAACCAAATTATTGAAAATCAAATTTAACATATAATTTAATAATTATGTGTGTATTTTATAATTAATATAAAATCTCAAAACTATGTTGGTGACAATCTCTTTTTCTTTTTCCAATAGTTTTAGATCTGCTTGTACCCTTAAATTTTTACAAGAAAGGTTTTTGGCCTTTATGCCTTTTATAGGGACGGATTTTACAGATTTTTTGTTTTTTATGTTGATTTCGGTTATTCTTATTTAGAAATTTATTTTTTAAAAAATTATGTAATTTTAAACTTTTTGAAGTTTCAAACTCAAATTCATAACGATGATGGTCTATTAATCAGACTATCAACTTGCTTAAAATCATAGAATAAATGTACTTTTTTAATAGTTATCTTGAGACAACATGTGCTTTTTATTAAATTGTAAATTCAAATATTAAATCAAGATTTCAGAGTTGAAAATTTCATTTAAAAATCTTAGCATTTTTTTTTAAAAAAATAACTATCCTTTTATTATTTTGAAACTATTATGGAGACATTTCACTGACAATAAGTCTTATTTATTTTTTTAATATTTGTAATAAAATATGTAACTTTATTCTATTTATTTTTTTATTTTATTTTGATCATTAATTTGTTAGAATTATTATTTTATATCTCTTTACGAAAGTTTCAATAATTTGAAATCTCATTTAATAGTATAATAATGATCTCTTATTACTGGTTACCTGTTATATCTTATATATGAACATCAATTCATATCCTGCTATAATAATGTCAATTCATATGGTATTATAATCTCATATATAACTACAATTACACCTATATTTCCATCCACCACTTAATATAAAAAAGTTCGTATTAAAAAAACAAAAAAATAATTTATCCCCCTTTCAGACACACTCTTATATCCCCACATACTATATACACGAGACCTCATTAGCATTACATTTTTTTTTCTCATATATTTCCTTCTTTTTTTTTTTTTTTATCATATTGTATGATTAAATTACTTCGATGGGAGTTCTGACCGTTAATTGTTAATAAATTAGTAATTACAATTCATAACGGATATTAGCATTGATATTATGACATAAAAGCCATAATTTGGAATTTCTTTTTGATCCATCTCTTTCATTAGTATCATTTGCACACAACACCACCCCATCCTCCTTCTCCTAAATAATTATTAAAACGAAACATAATCTACAAAGTGATGAAGATCTAGAAAATTCCTAATTAGCACTAAACATAGTGAAAAAGAGAAAGTTTAAAATAGGCAACTATATTAAGCACGTGGAGAGATAGAATGAGGATATTAAAGATTATTGATGAGCATTATAGAGAAAAAGTGAAAATTTGTTAGACACGTAGTAAAGAGATGGAGTGAAGATCCAAAAGATTCTCAACGAGCACAAAAAAAAAAAAAAAAAGAGAGAGACAACATATGCTTTGAATTTGGAAGTTGGGACTTGCATTTGTTTGGAGATTTTATAAAGAGAAGTCAATTTAGATGATTATTCCTTATTATTACTATTATATCTTATGGCCCTCATTAGAGTCGTTGTATCGATTATGAAACAAATACCCCACCCCCTCCCACAAAATATGGTTTTACTATTAATCATTAATATTTGTAGAACATCAGCTAACGAAACAAGCATCACACATTCATTAAAAATATCTTAACGTAAGTAGCTCTCTGATTTAAATAAAATTAATTTTATATTCAAAAGAATTTCAGAATATTTGACTCAAGACAAAAAGCAAAACAAAACAAAAAAGCACCAAGATCCAAGAGCTTTCCAAAAGAATAAAAATCAATAATATGCTAAGTCTCCAATTGAGAGCTTATCCAACATTAAGATTAAATTTTGTTATAATTAATAACTTGGATAAATACATAAAAAAAAAAAATTCTCTAAATGAATACTTCCATTTTGGATTTATCGTTTCTTAAGGATTAATCTCGATGTGTTTCTATCAACAATGTGTTCTTGGTGTATAAAAGCATATAATATCAAAATGTTCCTCAGAATTTCAATATAAATAAAGTTTTTCAATCAATGAAACTAGTGAGGACGTATTAGTTTTTATTAATTTATTTATGAAACAGAGGATTATAGCTGATTCATTTGTATTGTAATGGTTTTATCATTAAAAATATTTCTATAAAAAGTGGTAATTTATATTTTTTTCAGGAAAAAAAAATATTATAATTTAGTTGGTTGATGACAAAGTTGTAAGCTCTACTGGATTTATGTATATTACCCAAAGAAATTTGCTGCGAAAATGTATAGAATGTTTGCAAAGAAGATAAACATCAGTGACCGTACCATTGAAGAATCGTGATACATGGCAACATCAATAGAGCTTTGCATGTGAAACCGCATTATCCACCACCGTACCTCAAGAGCGAAAGGTTATTAAACTCAAGCCTTTCATATAAATGGATAACCAAAAAAAAAAAAAAAATTCATCACATAACTCTTATTTGTAAAATTAATCTCTTCAATTTTGTTTCAATACAAATCCTCTCATAATTACAGATAATATTAATAACAAATTTACTCCATATAAAAAAAAAATCTTCAATCAATTAAAAGAATATATTTCTCTTAAATAAAAATAGATAAAGATTTTCTGCGAAAGGCACAAAGAATAATAATACAGGTACTCTATAACACAAACTCTCCTCCTTACATTCAATTCAGAGGTATAAGTTTTTATATTTGCTATTTTGAAACTGATAGTATAGTAATGTAGTTTATCAGCTACATCAATCTACACGAATATATGATACTTTAACATATTCACATAAAAAATGAAGTCGTAGCTACGCAGACTATGAAGGGAAATTAAATAAGAAAAAAAAAACAAAATCAGAATATAACTATCGATTTCCTTGCCATATCATATCAAGATGCCGCCGCCACATTCATGTTTTCGGTGAATTTTGCTTATACTAATGGGTGTATAGAGTGGAGTTGGAGTCCAGTTAATTTAATGTCACGTTATTTTATAGTAAGTTTAAATTAGATCATTTTAAATTATAAATTAAATCACTTTGAATAATGAATTGAGTTGAGTTATTGAATAAATATATATAAAAAATGAGTTGTTATGAATAATTTTCAGATTTTCGAGTAATTTTTTTGCATATAAAGTAATTCACTTAAAATTTGATTTTTTAAATAAAAAATATTATTTTAATTTAAGATAAATTTTAATCATTTTTAATAATTTAAATTCAGTCAATCAAATAAATTTGTAAATTGATTAATTTAAGTTAGATTACAGTTTAGATGAGATCAACTTTAAATTAGATTATTTTGAATTTTTTCTATTTTGAATCAAGTTAGAAATTGTCACATCTACTTATGTTGATATAAATATTATACTAATAAAATAAACATCTGTGAATAAAAATAAGTACCCTTACATTTTGTAAGAAATGCAACGAAAAAAGTTTTATTAAATTGTTGCTAATGATTATGTTATATGTAATTATTAAAGTGGTAATTGATTTAATTTTAATTCAATTTCAAAGGATTTGAATCTGATTTTATATTAAAATGATATTTTTATCTATAAAAATCATAGTTACATTTAATGTAAAACATGAAAATAAACTAAATTTTTATGAAAAAATAATTATATTTAATCCATATAATTGAAAATAGTCAAAGTTAAATTCATTATAATTTAAATATAATTTAATTTAAAATTAACTCATTTTAAATTTCTCACTTCGAACTTTTTATTATCTATAATCATTTTAATAATCATTATATTATTAAATTTAATATATAAAAAAATTGTCTACATCTAGCATAGCCAAAAAATTTTCCATCAAAAGGACTTATATGGACAAATATGTTCCTGTATAAAATCAAAATCTTAGGCTTTTCGGCAGGACCAGCGAACGTGTGCCATCTTTTGTAATTTGAGGATAATACCGGGCCCACTGATGCGTCTGTCACGTGAGCGATTAAGTGGGTCCCTTAAAAATTTCGTATTGATAGCTATCTGTATGCATCTAAACGCGGCTGGAAAGGCACTTTGCCACGTGCAATTGGACAACCTTAACGTTGGATTTTCGAACGGCAAACGCCCCCCTTCCCTGCCCAAGAACTCGGGGGAACAAAGTCTCCAAATTTTTTATTTTAACCATGAGATATATTACTAACAACACTAACAAATAAATTATTGAATTTATTTTCTTTCACAACATTTTACATATATATTTTACATAAATGAATATTATAATTTATTAATCTTTTTCAAATTTATGGAATTGCAGTCAATCTAAGTGCATGGTGGGAAATAGATAAAGCTATAGATTTTAATTGTAATTACAAATTGTGAGTGAGAAAATATAAAAGAATGAAAAAAGAGGAAAATGAATCAAGTCAAAAGCATTATGTTAAAAATCTTATATGATGTGATACTTTAAGACACTTAAAATAATATTAAATAAAAGTTACATAAAATTTTCAGAGAAATAAAAATTAGTAAAATGTATAAAAAATAAACGTTGAGGTGAAACAATAGTTAACAAATTGTGAGTGAGAAAATATAAAAGAATGAAAAAAGAAAAAAATGAATTAAGTAAAATGCATGATGTAAAAAATCTTATATGATGTGATACTTTAAGACACTAAAAATAATATTAAATAAAAATTACATAAAATTTTCAGAGCGAAATAAAAATTAGTAAAAGGTATCAAAGATAAACGTTGAGGTGAAACAATAGTGAACATATTTTTTGATTGCAAGTCGAAGTATAAAGACCTAGCACTAAGTTTAGGGATGACAGTGCAGTTTAGCCGTTTCTTCGCCGCATGTTTTAAAGGAAGTTGCCCCCCACCCAAATCCTTGTACCACTGCAACCTACGACTTCGTCGTATATGTCCACGTGGTAAGCAATTATAAGCGGAAAATAAGAGCCGTGGATACTCATATCAGCCAGGCCATCCAGTCAAAGACACGTCCGGGACTTTGCCTTTAAACCACTTGGACACGCCACGTTCTCATTGTAAGAATGTAGAACTTATCTATTAGCAATATAATAATATTTTCATATTAGATAAAAATATAAATATTTTTATTTTTAAGCATATATAATAATAATTTTATTACTTTAATAGTTATTATGTTAAAATTATATATTTGCTGTCGAAAAATTTTGCCAGAATTTAAAACATCACGTGGCAGCATAAATTTTCTGTAATCAAGATAATCCTCTTGAAAATAATTAATTAAAAAAATGAGAGCTGGTTGTTGTCATCTCTAGACGCGCCAAGGGTCTAAGGGCCATATCTAATTCCAACGCTTATACCTTAACAGTTTCCAGCAATTTCATGACCGAGTAAGCCTGTTACAGCTGTAAAGATACCTACCCACGTGTCACTTTTTATGATTTTTTTCTTTTATTGAATAATATCTATTCAGTATTACATTCTATTTATTTATTTTTATTTTTACTTTTTAAAATAATATAATTTAAAATAATTTTTTATAATTTAATAATAATATAATAATATTATTTAAATTATATCATATATTATTATAATAAAAAAATATACTATAAAAAAGATATATAAAACTCTTAAATAATTATACATATAAAGAGAGATTTAATTGAATAATATAATAATAATATTATTTAAATTATGTCATATGTCACTATAATAAAAAGAAGATAATATAGAAAATGTATTTAACATTTATATATATATGAGTTTTTAATAGTTGCGTCTCTACGAATTATTATTATTTTTATAAATGAATAATAAATATTTATAATTTTCAATATAAATATTAATTTCAAATCAAAATAAATGAATAATAAATATTTATAATTTTCAGTGTAAATATTAATTTCAAATCAAAATAAATGAATAATAAATATTTATTAATTTTAAGTTAAAATAATAAGAACGTACTAAAAATACACTAATTATAAATAGATAAAAATTATAGTACTCATTAAAATATTATATATATATATATGTGCGCGCGCGCATAATCTCTTTATTATTCTCAGGTCACCACGAAATCATGCATCTAAGATTTCTCTAAAGCCCCGCAAAATTAGCTCACGTCTTAATTATTACAATCATATTCCAATTAGTTGGCCTTTATTTGGACGGCTTCCTTCCAGTCCAAGTGTTCATATGCTCCAAGGAACTATTTTGTGGAATATATAAATATTTATAACTTAATTCATACTAAATTAAAAAAATAATATAATTAATTTGATAAAAACAATCATAGTGCTTAACCAAAAGCTTCATTTTAAACTGGATATTATTTGGTTCTAATTGCATAACTTGTAGAAAAATAACTTTATAAAATACAATAGTTTCTAGAGAGTTATTTCTCAACAATTATATTTTAATTTTCTCAAAGAAGTACATTATTTTATATTTGATTTATTCATTTAACTTTTAAAAAGGAGTATTATTTACGAAGTAAATATTGTAAATATTTTATAAATTAACTTTTAAGGTAATAATTATCAATATATTTTGAAAAATAGATTAGTGTATATATATATATATATATATATATATAATTTTGTTATTTCCTCCAATTAAAAATGCCAAAAAGAAATTCTTCAAAAAAAAAAAAACGACACATAAATGCTACAATGTAATGATTTTCTTAGGCATTTTAATAGAAGGATTTTAAAAAGCAATAGAAATATGAATTTTAATATTAATGAAAAAGAAAAATGAAATCACAATACTTCTAAATCAATAATTTATATTTTTATAATAATATTAGTTAACATTTTTAGAATTAGTTGTAAGTATAAATAGTATGCTTTTCAATTTATTTTAAGAGAAAAAAATGGATTGCATTTCAATTTTGGTTATTATGTCAATATGGGCTCATAGGTGAAGTCATTATTTTTATGAATAATGGTGTCATTAATAAAATATAATATTTAAACTATATTTGGTCTTTTTTATAATTTTAGTATAAAATTTAATTATATGTCTTTTATTTTTTTATATTTAGTCATATCAAATTTTATATTTATTTTATTTATTTCGTATTTTTTCTATTCATTCTATAAAAATTTCATCATATATTATTCATTTTTATATTTGATTGGATCAAATTTTATATCTATTTTTATTCATTTTTACAATTATATAAAAATTTTGAACAGCCAAACATGTTATTGCGATTATATTTGACTATTCTAAATTCTATAAAGCAATTACAAAAAAAAAAGATTATAAAATTTAATAGGATTAAATATAAAAAATGACAAATATCTAATTACATTTTATCTAAAATTTATAGAAAATAAATGATAAATATCAAAATAACATCTAAAATTTATAAAAAAAATAAATACCAAATATGTCACAAAATGCGATATACCGTAGACGTTGCATCTAGCCGCATCTAACATTTTTCTGTGCCAATTTAATGGGCCCATTTGGTATATACATTGGTCAAAATAAAGGAACCGGCCATCACCGTTCAGTCAGAAAGCCATGGCCCAGGAACACAGTCGGTTACAGTCGCAAACTATATAATCCCATACAATAAGTCCCACGAACGATTACAGAGCCCGCTGAATCTAAGCCGTCCAATCAATCCATGTATTCACTGCTCGTATAAATGCCCGAGTCGGTCTCTCTTCTTCATGAGCTTTCGTTCTTATCCTGGAGGCTTCTTGTTTCCTTATGCACAGCGGCCTCTGTTGTGGAAGGCGTATCAATTTTCTTGATTTGCATTTCTAAACGACATATTTACCCTTTATGAAAACCATTGCCAAGTCGTTATTGCATCATTATTAACCCTAAAAACGCTATCCTTAGCTTCCTGTCTTTCTTGAAAAACCGACACTTAGTTTCTTGATTTTTAAATGGAGCAGTTGAACTCGATCTCCGTCGACGATCTCTGCGTCGTCAACCGTATCCCTCGAGTAATGAAGGTCCCGGGTGTCATCTCAGACATAGAAGACGGTAGTACGGTGGCCCAAGAACGTCGTATCATCGTCGCAAACGAGCTTCCTATACGATCCTACCGCGATGAGATGACCAAAAAGTGGTGCTTTGAGTTAGATAAAGACAGTATTTATTTGCAGCTAAAAGATGGGTTCCCGTCTGGTACCGGAGTCTTGTACGTGGGGACGTTAAAGGGTGTTGAAATCGAGCAAAAAGATCAAGAAGAGGCGGCACAGTTGTTGTGTTCTAAGTTTGGATGCGTTCCTGTTTTCTTGAACGGTGATTTGCATGACAAGTTTTATCATGGTTTCTGTAAGCATTATCTTTGGCCTCTGTTTCACTACATGTTGCCTTTATCGCCTAGTGCTGGTGCCAGGTTTGATCGGCAGCAGTGGCTCGCTTATATATCGGCTAACAAGATATTTGCGGATAGGATCACAGAAGTGTTGAACCCAGATGAGGATTCGGTGTGGGTGCATGACTATCATCTCATGGTGTTGCCTACTATATTGAGGAAGAGGTTCCACAGGGTTAAACTTGGGTTCTTTTTGCATAGTCCATTTCCGACATCCGAGATTTATAAGACTATTCCTGTACGTGAGGACATTTTAAGGGGCTTCTTGAACTGCGATCTTGTAGGATTTCAAACTTTCGACTATGCCAGGCATTTCTTGTCATGTTGTAGCAGGTTGTTGGGTATTAATTCTGAGTCTAAAAGAGGTTATCTTGGTCTAGATTATTTTGGTAGGACTGTAACTATCAAGATTTTGCCTGCGGGGATTCATATGGGGCAGCTTCAATCTGTTTTGAGTATGGAGGAGACAGTGAAAAAGGCAAAAGAATTGAAGGAGAAATTCAAAGGTAAAATTGTGATGGTAAGTGTTGATGATTTGGATATTTTTAAGGGTATTGGTTTGAAATTTTTAGCAATTTGGAAGCTTTTGGAACAATACAAGTCTTCGAGAGGGAAATTGGTATTAGTCCAGATTGCTAATCCTGCCAGGAGTCAAGGCAGGGATGTTCAAGAAGTTCAGATTGAGGCTAATGGTCTCGTTGAACAGATAAATTTACTCTATGGTGGAATAGGGTATGAACCAATTATTTTTATTGATCGCCCTGTTACTACTGAAGAGAAAGCAGCATACTATGCCATAGCAGATTGTTGTCTCGTTAATGCCGTGAGGGATGGAATGAATTTGGTGTCTTACAAGTATACTGTTTGTAGACAGGGGAGCTCTGTTCTAGACGCTGCATTGGGGATTGATGAGAATAAAACTCCAAGAAAGAGTGTTTTGATCGTCTCTGAATTCATCGGTTGCTCCCCTTCTCTTAGCGGGGCCATTCGTGTTAACCCTTGGAACACTGATGATGTGGCTGCAGCAATGCAGAAAGCTATCTCAATGAGTGAGGATGAGAAGCATTTGCGGCACGAGAAGCATTATAAGTATATTAGCTCTCATGATGTTGCTTACTGGGCGAGGAGTTTCGATCAAGACCTTGAAAGAGCTTGCAAAGAGCATTATCTAAAGAGGTATTGGGGCTGTGGATTGGGTTTAGGATTTAGGATCTTAGCTTTGGGACCAAATTTTAGGAAGCTTGCATTGGATCCAATTATCAATGCTTACACTAAAACGAATAGTCGTTTGATCCTTCTGGACTATGATGGGACTATGATGCCACAAACTTGTATGGACAAAGCTCCTAGTAGTGAAGTTATTTCAGTCTTGAATTTCTTGTGTAGTGATCCAAAGAACATTGTTTTCGTTGTGAGTGGTAGAGGAAAAGATCCTTTAAGCAATTGGTTTTTGCCATGTGAGAAATTGGGTATTTCAGCTGAGCATGGTTTCTTTACTAGGTAATGGCCTTTAATATTTATGTGCTAAGCGATGTGATTTCATATGTATGTTGTCTCTTCATATTTATACTTCTCTTTTACTGTATCTTTTTCAGGTGGTCAGGGGATTCTCAATGGGAGACCTGCTCGGCGGCGATGGATTATAATTGGAAGAAAATTGTTGAACCTGTAATGGAGCTTTACACTGAGACAACTGATGGATCTTTCATAGAGAAAAAAGAAAGTGCATTGGTGTGGCACTATGGAGAAGCTGATGCTCAATTTGGTTCAAGCCAGGCTAAGGAACTTCTTGATCATTTAGAGAATGTTCTTGCTAATGAACCAGTTGTTGTCAAAAGAGGCCAGGACATTGTTGAAGTGAAACCACTGGTATGATCCAGGCCCAGTGAACTACTTGCAATTCTTTCGGTATTATAATTCTTGATTTTGATTTTGCATTTTTTTTTTTTTGGGTTGATTCCAGGGAGTGAGCAAAGGTAGAGTTGTGGAAAACCTCATCTCAACAATGCGAAATAATGGCAAGTCGCCAGATTTTCTGTTGTGTATTGGTGATGATCGTTCTGATGAAGATATGTTTGAGAGCATTGCAAATCATGTGGAGAATCCATCGTTGCCGGTCATAGCAGAAGTGTTTGCTTGCACAGTAGGTCAGAAACCAAGCATGGCAAAATACTATCTTGATGATACATCCGAAGTGATCAAACTGCTTGAAGGACTAGCCACTGCATCAGTGGGATCAAAGAATGGATATGAGGATTCTGGTTTGCTGGAGTTAAAGGATTCTGGTTTACTGGAGTTAAAGTAGTAGAGATACGGCTACGCTTGTACAGAAGCAGATGTATGGTCCTTTTTTTTTCTTTTTTTCCCCTTTTTACAGCTGTAGATCCATCTGATAAACACAATACCAATTAACAGATTCATGGGCTTATTTCTTATGTTAATACAGGTTGTCTCTTTTTCTTACTTAAATTTGATTTATAGATTCCCAAAATATGGGGAAAAAAAAAAATTAAGTTGGTTTCTTTCTGCTTGCTCGAGTCTGTCTCATTTTTTGATTCAGTTAGTTGTTTTTCTTCTTGTTGCTTGTAAACAATTGCAAAAACAGGTATAATATCAAGATGGCTAACTGTACTAGTTGGCTAATCTCCAAATGCAAGTTTCACGTCAGTGTTTGGATGATAGTTGATCAAGGCTGGATTTGATCACCGATTCCTCCATTGATTTGGGGAACTGTGAAGGAGTAAAAATGTTGATAAAACAAATATTATGTCTCATCAGTGACCTGTAAGCTAGGAAAGTTAAGAAAGTTGACCGAGTCAAATGAAGGAGTTTAACCCCGGCGTCCTGTCTTTGACAGCGGCTGCGTCCGCTTCTTCTAGCTGCTCTAGGATTCTCTTATAGATTTGGTGGAGTTACGTGGAGTTCTCTTAAGAAATAAACGTTCCCATTTATAGGTACTCTTAGCGTATATTGTAGTTGCAGTTTATTTGGTATGTCCTCAACAAAACATAACAATGAAAGGATATGATTCTTAACTTGAGCCTTCCTTTTACTGGTTGCTATACAAAGAAAAGATAATAAACTTAATTGGTTCTCTCTCTTGATTTTTTCTAAATTAAAAGTGATTCAACAATGATTAATTAAAATAATATTTAAAAATGGCACCGTATTACAAGTAAAACATAAAATTTTATTTTTTTCAATTAAAATGGAATTTGATATATCTATGTAATATATTATTAAAATTTTCTACAAAATAAAATGCATACTTAAGAAAGTTATTTTCAAAACATAAAAAGTAAATAATTCTCTCTCTCTTTTATTATTATTATTTTTCTAATGTTAGGCCAAAAGTTTGGGTTCTGTAGCTCCAGCATATGTGGATGAATAGATGAGGACCAATTGAAGTGATGGGTCAAATACCAACTCCTGATGATAGGTTTGCAAACAAAGTTGTTATTTACAACTCTTAATTCTCGTTTACGCTCATTCTTTCTATAATTTTTTTATTTAAAATTTTCTTTTCATAATTCTCTTTTTTCTTTTTCTACTCTTTTAATTTTTACAATCCATTTTTCTTAATTATAAAAAGTTTTTACAACCCTTTTCAATTATACAACTCATTTTTACCTTAAAATTCTCATCTTTCATTTTCACCATAAATCTCAAATCCTTTATATCAAAACAAACCATTAATCTAAGATAAAAACCTTATATTAACATCCATGATTAAAAAAAAGTATATATCTTATATTAAAAAAGTATATATCTTATATTAACATCCACGATTAAAAAAATCCTATATTTTATAAATGCATTTAAATATCATTTATTAAATATTATATATCATTTAAATTAATTATTTTTTGCATGACAACATTTATATTATAAAAGTATAGCGATTTAAATATTTTAATACAATCAACATATGAGACTTTCTATTCTTTAGCACAATTATATCAATATTTGTGTCAATTGCATGTAATATGAGGTAGTGGTGCAGTTTAATCCATTTATACCTAAAATAAAAATATTTCATTTAGTTAATTTATAAAACATGACAAACTTTAATAAAAAAATAGAATAACTTTAGGAGAATATAATATACCTGAACAAAATGACAACCATTCATAAATCCGATGACAATGATTTTATACTCCAATGGCGATGATGGACTAGATCGTAATGGTAGATATGTCAAACATTGTGTGTTTGAAAGATGGACTAACACAACATTATATCGAGATGCAATCAAATGTCCCATATCAAGTAATGTCATCCAATGCTCAAGTGGAGCGAGAACCTTGGAACAGGATAATGTTTCCAACAATTCAGCAACAAGTGTATTAGATGCATATAAACGAACATAATCAAATCGAAATTTACGCAATTCATCAATCAAGTCTTCTCAAATTTTTAACCAATTATCTAAACCAAGCCCAAGCAACCCAACAAATTGAACGAAACCCACAATGCCCATCTAATTCAAAAGTGATGATGTCCACAATAAATTGTTGTATCTTTAGTGGGAAACAATGCAAAGCTTGCATTTTGCAATTGGCTCTCCGAATAGATAATTTTTCCTTTTTGCTCATTGCGAGAGGTGTGGATCAACTTTCATATGTTGATTCAACAATTTCAAAATATGAAGGATTGCGTCTTGTTGATGAGTCTGCTTTTGATGGTCGATGACCCTTTGTCTTAGCCTTCTTAAGTGGTGGAACGAGGAATGTTGTTGACGGATCACCTAGTTCCCTTAAATTCCTTTTCATGGCTAGTTTACCAGCCTTATCACAATCAACAAAACGTGCTCTTATAGTATCAATCTCATCCTCAATATTTTACATTTAAATCCACATCATCAATTTTGAATTTCAACAAGTCCAACTTCATCCAATGAGGATTAATTGCAGATAGAGAAATAGGTTGTTCATCTTTGACAGTTTCAGCAATTTCGTATGCACAAGGCAACCCATGTGTGCTTCTTATCATGCATATACATTTCATAATTTTCTAATAGAAAATGATTAAGGAATTGAAAAATAAAAATAACAAAAAAAGAGAAGGCCTCGGAAAATTATTAGGATTACAAAAAAGATTTGAATTGAATAACAATAAGTTGTCTTATTAGATAACCTAAGCATGCTGAACCGACCGTAATGATTTGTGTTTAAGAATGAATTAAAACTTGAGAATTGCTTTTGAATTTGCAGTCCAAGAAATACAAGTATGTTTTGCCAAAAAAAAAAAAAAAAATCGATGCGTACCAGTTAGTTTATCAACAAATTAAGGACTATATATGTAAAATGGGATTATATAGAATTTGAATATGAGCTTTTAAGAAGTGTCAGTCATTAGTTTAGTGTTCAATAGTAGTTTTTTTTTTTTTTTTTTTTTTTTTTTTTTTT
>CATIWR010319911.1:0-18808 GCA_949677035.1 Omphalea diandra | reverse complement strand
GAAGTCATTTCCTTGAAAAGAAAACAAATCAAGATATCCAAAGAACTGATAATCAAGAGATTCAGCCAAGAAAACAAAGAAAAACTCAAGAAACAGATTTAATAACTAGGCTCTGATACCATGTCACTTTTGCTGAATGTCCTTCAAGGTGAAAGTTTTTTCATTTAAATAGAGAAAATATTTGATTTACATCCCTAAAAATCTGCAATATATCCCTAAAGATATGCTAAGAATCTGCTATAATATCCCTAAAAATCTGTTACAGAAATATATATACCATAATTATAATATATCTTTAGATATACCATAATTACAATATATTTCTAAAGATCTGCTATATATATCTCTAAGAATCTGTTATATATCCCTAAAATCTGCTACAGAAATATATATACCATAATTACAAAGATATATACAGTTATGGAAATAATATGTCAACTATGCTAATAGGTCCCATAATCCCTCTGCTCTTCAATGGCTTTATCTTTAAATGTAAATGAGATAATTAACTTAATTTTGTTTAAATGTTTATTTTTTAAAAAAAAATTAATAGATGTAAATTACTTAAATCTTTTTATTTCACTCTTTAATTTTTAATTTAAAAATTAAAATAAATAAATAAAATTTAATATCTATGACTCTTATTTATATTATAAAAAAATTCATAAATAAAATTAAATCATTAATCTCTATTTATATTTACTATTTAATTTCCTTTACTCCGTTCTCATGTAATACCTAAAGTACCAATAAAGGCCCATAACACGTAAACATCAAACCAAGTTTATCCACGTCGGTAGCACATGGCACGAGAAGAACATCGTGTGATGTTGCCCATTACTTGAGACGTCAATTAAGTTTTTATAGATTATCTTTTTTTTAATATTTGAAAGAGAGATATTTGAATATGGATGTTGATCTTAAAAAGATAAATTTATTTGTTAAATTATGTTTTATAAATTATCTTTCAGTCTTAATTTTTAGGGAAAAAAAAAAAACTTAAATTTACATTTCCTTTGCTTAATCACAATTCTTTGGTATCCCCCTCAATGGAAAAAAAGAAAAAAGAAAAAAGAAAATTCTTTGCTTAGCATTTAAAAGAAAAGAAACAGAGAAATAGCGCCTCTTCAAAGATGAAATAGAAGAAAATTATTGTCAACAGACGAATCTCCAACGTGTTTCTTGGCCCAAACGAAAACTTAATTAATTAAATTCTACACAAGACAAAATAATATGACTAGACAATAATAGACAGCAATTTTCACAGGTTGAATTAGCTACAATGGTGTGAATCACTCTCATGCCTCCATTGTTGACGCACTCTATCCTTATAAATAGCTTCTTGTTGGGGGGCAATTGAGAAAAAGACATTTTATGCGGTTATGGCATGAACCTTCTCCTTTTACGTCTCCAATTCTTCGAAGTATGCAACTCCTTACGCAATTCCATCGAATCGTAGTCAAACTTAATTATCTATAATCATGACTTCTTAGTTTGGGGATGATTGGTGGAGTCTTATCAACCAAATAAAGGTATAAATTAATTAAAAATATGTTGTAGCTGTAGATGACTCCTTCCGTGAGCGCATGGAGATGTAATTAAATATGCTTGAATTCTTAGATTTTAAAAATAATATTAATATCAACTATGAATTATATTTAAAACTGAAACATTGTAAATTTAAATACAATCGAAATCAATTCGCTCCCCAAAAAAGAAAAAAAAAAAAAAAGAAGCTTGATGAGAACAATGTCATTTACGAACTATTTCTGAATTATTTGTATTAATAATCAAAGCAATTTTAAATGAAAAGAAATCCTAGATATAAACCTGAACGTCATGATATCTCTCTCTAGACATAAGTTAGTTTGGTTGCTCTGCTTAAATGTTTGTTTTTTATCCTTTTTTTTTTCTTTTTCAAACAATTCTTACTTTTCACATATTTTCGAATTTTTTAGAGTAAAATCTATTTATAGATGCAAATATATACTTCCTTGGATAAAGCTTCTACAAAAAATATTCATTACAAAACAGTCTTTAAACTGGGCCTGAGTTTTGAGGTTTGAAGTCTTAACGGTGAGAATCTGGTCCTGACTCCTATACGTCTCTATCCCACGATGGGAACTCGGCCTTTTATCCATGGACAGTATATCGGACTGCTAACCATAAGCAAAATATTTCATTAATTGAAAAAATCAGTACAAAGTATGTGAGGCATTACATAGTTATAAAAATTTATAATAAATTTTAAATCAAATGAAATAACTGAATTTGAAATAATACATCAAGTTCATAAATAATGAGGTTAATCAACTGAAATTATGTTTTATTCTTCATTCGATGATAAACTATCATTGTTTTACTCTATGGTCTTTTTATAAATTCAATCTGAATTATCCTTATAAATATGCTCCAAAAAAATTTGCATAACTTTTTGTGCCATCAATCAAACAATAAAGTATTATATGTAAATGACCAAAAACTCAAATCTTTCACATAATAGAGATGTAAAAACACTATAATAATTTGAAGATCAACCAAACAAGGAACATCTGAAATCAAAAGTCAGAATCTACTGAAAAAAAGGTAAATGTAAAAATTATTTAAAAATAATAAAAATAAAATCAAAACTTCAAAATCTAAGGACAAAAAATCAAAATCAACTCTATCTAAGATTTTCAACCTTCAACATATTGACTCGTAACCAATCTGCTCATTCCTATTGCAGCTCCCACCTCATATTATTATTATTATTATTATTATTATTAAATTCAATGGCCTATAAACCCTATTATTCATTAAAATTAATTAAATTAATGATCTAATGAGCTTTTGTTCGGGGTATTATAGTTTTATAAATTTATAAAGTTCCTAGCACAAGTTTGTAAAGGAACCGAATCAATTAATTAAAAAATTAGTTTTGTCTAGAAAATATTTCTCAAATAAAAAAGTCTGTCTCAAAAATAGTGAAATTCACCATTATTAACAAGTAAACTTTAAAGAGTATTTTTTTTCAGAAAAAAAACTATGTCAAATGAAATCAAAATTGCCATATTTGCTAAACATATGCACTGAGCATTCTTCTAATTGTAAGTTGAATGGGAATTCATTAACCCAAAAAAATTAAATAAGTAAAGAGTTGTGCAGGAAGTAGTAATAAACAAAGACCTAATCTTACAGAAGTCCATGCAGCTACTGCCTTTATTTAATATTTATTTTCCTCAATTATCTTTTACGTAAAGAGGCAAAAACTTAGCTTGGAAGTTAGTGATAGTTATATGACTGTTCTGAGGGATAAGGGAAAGGATGGAATATTGGAAATATGGAATGTCTAAAGTATATATGTTAAACAATCTCTAAACCTTCACTTTTGATGTCATATTTACTCCTATTAGATGGCTTTACATTTTGACCTCCAACTAGAATTGAGATTGTATAATTTACAGAAGCTTTATGCAATCTAAAGTTGGCAGATGAGTCCAAAGCTTGTCCGTTGTCTCTATCATTACATAAGAAGAAGAAGAAGAGGAAGAAGTGCAAACTTGGAATGATTGGTCATGTAACTGAACGTATATATATGCAAAGTAGCTAAGGAAGTTTTTACAAAATAATAAAATCCTTTCTTGATGTCCATAATTAACGTAGATATCTATGGTTCCCAGTGGTAGATTCATAAATTTTGTTCATGTTAATATCATACATAAGTTCCCAATTTCATTAAATTATAAATTTTATAATAATTTTTAATTTAGTGATTCAGAAAATATTTGCATATTTGTGAGGTTGTGAATTCTAAATTTCTATAGGATAAACTAAAATAATTCAAAATTTTATAGTTGCAAGCACACATTAGAAAAATAAGGATTTTAATAGAATAAACTCAAAAAATTAACGAATTATAAAATAAACTTTTTAAAAAATTTTATGATCAATATTTACTATTAAAATGATGAAAATAGTTCAATTTCAATTAAACAGTATAGTTGTGGACTAAATCAAACTTATAATAATAAATAAGAATGAAATTACTTAATGAGAGTAAATTAAAACATTAATGGGAGAAAAAAATTTTAAAACATCAGTAGGGGCATTTGCCTCCAGTGCTTTCAATGTGAATCTGTCCTTGATTTTTACTGTGACGCAAATCTTTTATAATATATATATATATATATATATATATATATATATATATATATATATATATATATATATGACATTAATAGTAAAGGTGTGTTGGAAAAGCATACATGACATCAACAATTATCCATATGGTACACTTTACACGGCAGATAACATGTCAAACGGTATTCTACCACTGATTCTCAAATGTTGAAAGAACGACCATCACTCACTTGTTTTTGGGCATGTTGACCTCCACATTTAATTTCTGCTTTCAAGGCTATAATTCACCGAACATTATCTATGATAATAAGTAGATAACCAATTTGGTGTATCAATGGCAAATTTATATATGTGCTATGCAAATATATATGCAATCAACTTGTCCCTACTGGTTGATAAAGCCTTTTATCATGTGGGCGCCATCATATCTTTCACAAAGTAAATTGGTTTTATATGAGGGCAGGAGATGGCTCAAGGTTATGTGCAAATGCAAGACGGGTTGATTTCTTCAAATCTGGCGGAAAGTTAGTTAATAAGACACTGCAAAGGTTAAGTGAGGTTCCATCTCATGTTTACTCAGCTAAAGATTGTAAAAGGATGGTTTTTGTCTGAAGATTCAACGCTATATGTGAACGTACTTGACGTGACACACAAACTTAATGGAGCAGAAATTTGGCCAAAGTATGAAATTAAAAAGGCATTTCATTTGAAAGTATGCATGTGCAACGTAGGTGTCGCACTTTTGTGTGTCATCATCTAGTCTTATTTTCTTAACTTGTAGATATGTATACGTGCCCCTAGCAATGCATGGTCAACCACTAATTTTATGTGCTATATATAGTTGATCAACGAACACCAGCCGCAGATAATCTTTCTATCGCTCTCGATCTTATCACCAACTAACATTTTAGCCACTTTAATCGTGATGTGTGTGTGTGTAATACTTTGTTTCTAATCCATAACCACATGCATGTGCGTTTTTATACTCACGTACGTATATATTAATTAATTAATCACTAGTCTTTTTCTTCCCTTTACTTTGTTCGACTACAGAGTCAGATTGTTTCTTGCCAAACAGCAGCTCAAGTTTTGCATACAAACAAAATATTTTCAACGGTTGCACCTAAATTAAGCGAGAGAGGAAATGATTAATAAGCATAAGGGAAAAAGTTGTAATAAAGTATCATTTAATAGTATTAAGTATCAATTCTATACTTATGTTTGAGCAAAATTAATAGTTTAATGTATAAATGGTATATCTAGTTTCAATGAACTTTCTTGCGTGCTTTATTAGCAGTACAAGTGGAAGGCTTCTTGATCATTTCTTCTTGTTCGTCTTCAACTTCTGACTCATCAAATGTTATTTTTGATCTAGATAATTGCATGTGTTATGCAGGTGGTGGTTGAATTTTCTGATTGGATACTTTACACAAAAATAAAAGCCAACATGTCCACTTAACCATGTCTGAAGCTTTTTAGCCATTCAAATTAATGCCAAATGCCCTCAACTTTCCCACATGCAAACTCCTCACTTTCTATCACACGTCTTCTCTGAATATTCCGCACATCTTTTGCGGGCGTGATAAAAAGGAAATCGGGAAATTAGCAGTGTTATTGTCAGAAGTGGGATTTGAACCCACGCCCTCTCACGAGGACCAGAACTTGAGTCTGGCGCCTTAGACCACTCGGCCATCCTGACATTTATGAACGGTGACAAAAATAACATTTTAGCAGTAAACCCATCAATGTATAACAATGTTTTTAAATCCAAACAAATTACAGAAGTGGTAAACTGAATGATTCTCCATTTAATCAGTTTAATTGATTTAATTTAATAAAATATAATTTTAAAAAAATATATAAATATTTTTTAATAATAAAATAACATAATAAAAAATATTTTTAATATTTAAGTCTTGAGTAAAAAATTATAATTTTAAATTCTTTTTACAAAATAATATTATTTTTACTATTTAATTAAATTAAATCAATAACTAAACGAGAGTCTGCAAACACGCTCATATAAAGGTAAAGCCCAACGCCAACGCAGCTTATCTTATCTGGCAGTAGTGGCGCAGTGCTTGTGACGCGGGAACTATCCAAGATGGTCAGAGAAAATAGTAGAAGCCGGGCCCCCATGATCAAGTGCATTCCACGGCGTCATGTACACAGTGACGTGGATGAGCATTAACATGTTGGCATCTCTTTTGCTAATTTCTAAAGCAAAGCAAAGTCGGTTCCTAAAAAAAAATTCTACTTTTTGTTTTCTGCTTTAAGAGGTTCTAAACTGGCCCCATGTTCCGGCAGCCGGGCTTGGCCCAAAATGTTGTTTCCCTACCCTATTTTAGGCTTTAAGCTAGTGATACTCTACTTTAGTAATTTGCTTCGTTTATTATGCATACGATCCACCCAAAAAGAAAAATTAAATCCTATATTACTTCAAAAGTTTTAACATGGTCGACGTACTTCGGGACCAACATATTCCATTTAGGTCAAACTTTTGTCATTTTAGAGGACTTACAACACTAGGATTCCATCGATCACAAATTGCATAATTTTTGTCGTTAGATCAATTGTTCAATTCATGATACAGTACTTTTTAGGAAAAATTATTACTTCATCCTTTAGTTTTGATTTAATTCACGATTTCATCTTTTTTCGACAAAATAATTAAAATTTCTTTTACCACTCATTCGATCCTTTGTTATTAATTAATCCCTTTGTTTTAAATTAAATGTTATTTTAGAGTGAAATTTTTATTTCATAATATTTGATATTTTATAATTTTTCATAAATATTAATTAATATTTTTCAACTCTACCATTTCTCTCTTTTAGAATAATTATTTATTTGTAGAGTGCACAATAATTTATGAAAATAATTAATTAAGGATAATATAGTTTTTTATTTATATAATAACATCTATTAAATACAATCTTTAATATATATGCAAAAACTTTAAACAATGTTGATGTCTTTTAAGATTTTTACACTTATATTAAGGATTGTATTTAATAGATGTTATTACATGTAAAAAAAACATTATGTTTCCCTCTATTAATTATTTTTATAAATTATTATACACTCTACAAATAAATAATTATTATGAAATAGAGAAATAGTAGAGTTAAAAAAAATTAATTAATATTCATTGATAATTGTAAAATATCAAATAGTATGAAACAAACATTTCTCTATAAAACAATATTTAATTTAAAATAGAGAGAGTATCTATTAAAAAATAAATGGAATATTTTCATTCACACTCAATCATCATCACCTATATTTATATCTAATGTCACGATTTGTTTCTGACTACGTCATTTATATTTTTTTAGACTAAAAGCATCTCCAAAGGCTCTTTATTTACTCTAATCTCTTTATTATGAAGAGTTATGCAATAAAAAGGAACTTCAACAATCTCTTTATCTTTAAATTATAAATTAAAAAGTGAGTTTGACTCTTTGCATCTAAATCTTGCATCTAAAACGTCAAAACTGATTATTTATTTCAATAATAATTAATATATACTCTAATTTTTAAGATCTATAGTAATAACTTATTGATAAATGTTCTTCCTTTTCTTAAGTATTTATTGGATAAAGTGAAATAAAGACATTAAATATCTATTAGATAAAAAGAAAAAGTGGAAAAAATTAAGACATTAAATATTTATTGGATAAAGTGAAATAAATAGCAAAATATAGACAACCTATTAAATTTTATAAAAAAATTTTACTCTTTATATTTAAATATCCACTAAGATGTTATTTGTCATATAAAATATACTTTTTTAAAATAAAGAATTTTTTGAAAACGACAAGTCATTTCTATTTCTTAATAAATTTCATAATTTATTACATTGGATTTGAATATCAAGTGACAGGGGTAACACTATGATGAGAATTGATTGTTGGCTTTGGCCTTATAACCGTCGTTCTTCAGCAGCCTCAGCATCAGTGCCATCCCCAAACTTCCATACACGGCGCAACATTTATCGTAGTTGCCCAACATAGAACCAAGCGACGCCATATTATGCTTCTTGGATATTGTGTCGCTCAATGACTTTAAGAACACAACAAAGCTGATGGGTTTCAAATTTAATTGAATTTCAAATAGAGTAGCGGAAAGGGTTCAAATAGAAGAGGAAAAAGCAGGGGAAAAAAAAATGATATTATAGAAATCATCTCTTAGCCGAGTGGTTAAGGATGATGTCCTGCATTAATGAGATTAAGAGTTTTATAAGTGCACATTTTCTTTAATAGGAACTTTCTTTTAAAAACCCTTCTTTTTGCTGACAATAATCATTAACCCATCGCGATGCTCACCGGAAAAAAAAAAAAAACACATTATGGTGTTTGATTTGATGAAATAGAGCCCAAATATTGGCAACTAAAAAGATAAAAGAACAAAAATAGAGGAGTTAGGGGTTTAAAATGTCTTTTATTGTAGGATTATAATAAAAATTGATATCTTTATTGTTAAATAATATATGATATTTTTTATAGAATGAACAGTCAGTTTAATAGAATATTACATTAGGAAGATTTTAATTATTTCATCAAAATGGAGAAATGAAATCATGAATAAGATCAAAATCGAGGATGAATAGTAATTTAATATTTTTTTAACTATTGTATGGCATAAATGTTTAAATTTCAACTTTTCTCTCCGTAAAAATGGCTATATATATATATTGGAAGAAAAAGCTGGTGAGAAGTTTGTATGGGGCAAATATTAGCTTAATTTAATGTTAAAAAATGAAAATCCAAAGAGTGTGAGATACTTATGATCTGATCTTAAAAAAAAAAAAAAAAAGCTACGTGACAATTCGAATTGTGGACATTTAATCAGCAAGGGAATACATGCTGCTGCTGGGTGGTCGCCGACGGCATCACCGACGGAGGCAGTGTCTCTTGGTCGGTTATAGTGTGGTGGCAAACACGTGGCAAGTAAGCTGAGATTTAATGATTTCCCCCACCGCCCCACGATCTAAATCCCAAGTATCCATGCAAGTGTCAAGTTCCCATGCACTCCACTACTGCTCATAAAACACAGAATACTTAGTTCTTAATATTTTTTCTTATACGTTGCCAGCTTGATTGGCTTCTATGGGCCGTCACCTGTGATGCTTTCTAGGGAATTTTTTTTATTACTCCATGGAGTATTATTATATCAAGCTCTCCATGGATGTTGGAGCCATGTGTTTGTGTTTGTGTGTTTTAAAACATTAACAGTGCTAATTTAATCAAGAAAAAAGGCAGTCCATTGTTCACTCTCATCATACGATAATGACTGTTACGCAACTAATTAGATTTAGCTCGGTGAACTAATTTGAATTGAGTTTAAGTTAATCTAAAGTTGGCTCATTTATTTAAATGAGTTCAAATTTAGATTCAGTTAATTTATTTAACAAATCAAATATCATAATAATTATATATAATTTATGAGATTAATCGAGTCTTTATTAAATCAGTATTTTTTAATAATATTAAGTTATAAAATTTTATTAAAATTATTAAAGTTATCATGTTTATTTTAAATATTTTGATAATACTAAAAAATATTATTTTTTTTAGTTATTTATATAATAAATATAAAGTTGAAGAGTATCATATTGTAATAGAAATTTTAAAAAAAAATTATTGATCAAGATAAACTATTTACAAGTCTATTTAAATTTAATTATTTATTAAATAAATTTTAAAATTAAATTTAAAATCATTTATTAGTAAATATAAATGAGCTATTATTAAATCAAACAATCGAGTTATTGAGAAATGGTTTGATTGATCTGCAGATCCAAATAACTATTACACAAAATTGTATTGTTTTTCTCGAAGCACAAACCAAATCTGGATGGAAATCATTAACTGAAGAAAACATCCGCTAAACTCAAATAATTTACTAAGTGACCCTTGTCTCAGAAAAACTTTTCAAACATTATTTTTTTCTATTTTGTGCATTTTTGTTTAAATTTTAGCTAGTGCTAAATTTTATGTTAAAAGTGAAGTTATTGGTTGCGGTGATTCAATATTAATGAAGTGTGCCACACTCAAATGCTGGGAAGCAGCCGCTCAGCTTTAATCAATGGATGGAATAATGGCTTTTCGAATTAGGAATTCTCAAATGTGAACAAAAACTCTATGAATCTCAAACCTTTTTCACTGGGAATCTAATTCCAACATAATATAATAAGAGATGAAAAGACCAAAGAATTGCCACACTGATTATTTTTTTAATTTAAAAAAAAAATAAAGAACAAAAAACTAGTTGATGATAGAGAGATTCGTGCATATTTATTTCTTTAAACACGTTAGGTAGGTGGAATAAGTTAATGTGCAAATCAAATTTAAAGATACTTTTGGCAAAGCAGTGCAGATCCTATTCAAGAACCTTAATGTGTATTTTGGTGTCAGGGAAGGAAAATATGCATTGTGAGTGATAGTATTAGGTAGTTGTTTTTCTGCCAAACTATGCAAGCTGAAGGCCAACTTATAAATCTTGCTATATTCATAAATTTTCAAAACAATCAAAACCCCAATTAGTGTGCTTAAGTGTTGTATATATGTTATTATACTATAATATTACAATCCTTGTAATTTTAAAATATTTAAATAATAATTTTATTAATATATTATTATTTTAAATAATTTTTTATTTTAGTAAAATTGATTAAGATAATAATAAAAATGATCATAAGTCATTAATAAATTATATACATAATATATAATAATATAATAACATGTACATAACCCCGCTTGCGCCGACAAAATGAAAATACTTAATTTGACGCACTCTTGGTCTCCCATGAAGTTACACGATTAAGTAGGTATTTATATGCTAAGGCTTGGAGTTATATATGCGGTTACTGGACTTTTTCAAATTACACATTTGAAGAGTTTGGCCATGAAGAGATTTAAAACTTTATTCCATAAACACACATAGTTATGTACGTATTAATGTGTTATAAACCATAAGGTATCATCGTTTGCTGCTGACATTCAAGAGATTGTAGAAAGCAATTTGGAGTCTTCTTTTTGTTTTTGCTTACAACCGATCCGATTGGGAGTCTTCTTTGTTGCACAGTTTGCTGAAAAGAAATTAATTTGCAGACTTCTTAACTAGAAAAATATATAATATATTGGCTAAGTGCATATAACAAATTATGGGCACCTCGGAAAGACTTCACCATATGCGAGGGTTGGACATCATCATGCACTTGCATCTCTCCTATCTGGATTTTTATTTCTTATGATTCCATGTTTTCTGCCTGAGCTTGTTTGGCATTCCTATTGCAAAAAGCTATAAATCATTGATATAAATTGTAATATTTTTGAGTTATTGAGATATTTTTAGCTGTTTATGAAAGTGATTTAATGCTAATTCAATATTTATTATCAAAAACTTGAACAAAATGGTTCTTTGTTCAAGTTAAAAGTAGAGGGATCAAGCTGCTTACTGATATCATGTTATGTTAGCTCCAGCCACTTAAAGTCATCTGATCAAAGCCTATAAAGGCATATAGAAGGATGATAAATAGCAAAATTGAAAAGCCAAATCTCCAATTGTCGCAGCCCACAAAACTTTTACATGTGGAAGAAAGTGAGAATGTGAGATCATTCAAAGCATAAAAGGATAGATATTAACTCTATCTCAATCACAAAGAAAAAAAGGAGATATGACAGTAGCAATTGGAAATAGGAGGACACCTAAATTAAAGAGGGACCAAAGCAAATTTTCCCCTTGCTTGATTTTCAATTGTGGCTGTCGTCCGTAAGATATAGCGTAATTGAATATAAATATATATTTTCTTTTTTTGAGATAAAATACATACTTTTTTTCATACTATATAACAATTTGACAACAAAGAATGAGATAATGCATTTAAAGATTCCAATTAGATTGACATTTTTTTAGCATCAATATTACATATTTTGTCTTAGTTTATTGATTAAATAAAATTATTTAAAAGTGATATCATAGTTCGAATCTAATCAAATCTCTTCAATCAATACTAAATTATACATTTTTTTTACTGAAAATTTAAAAGAAGAAAATATTACACACTGCCTCCAAAAAAATATATAATTAGTTAAACATTTAATTGTAGTTTATAATAGACTTGTGAAGTTAGGAGTTTGAGTTTGAATAAGAGCCAAATTAAGAAGTTAGAAGTAAAAACATTTTTTTCTATTATAATTTGGTACATTCTTTACTCACGATGCTGACCCCCAAACGCATTACTTACAATTTTTGGAAGCACTGAAGACGGATAGCCGAAAATCAACTGGGTAACGCCTCCATGGCATTAATAAAAACAAGAGAAGATGCATTGGGGTTGCATTCGAACCTCCACCATTATATAAATACAAATAGACGGTATGGACCAGGTGGCATAAGTTTCTTTCCCATCGAGATCATATCCTCGCCCACCATTTCCATTTCTGATCCCCTCTAATACTCTCCAACCAAAAAATTTCTTCACTTTCACTCTTCTTCTTCTTCCTTCTCATAATTAATAAACCAATGCAGCCTTTCTGTCATAAGAGAAGAGCTTTGAATCTTTAATTACCATCATTTGTCTTGGTCTCTGTAAATGGATCTAATCTTCTCTACTCCTGCTCTATACCTCATCCTCACTTTGCTTACGATCGCCAGAGGTACTTATACATAATAGGTTTTTTACTTGGTTTACTTCTATGATGTCTATGCATTTTTTCTTTATTTAGCTATGTTTGAATTGTAACCTCAATCTCGTAGTTTGGAGATGACTTCAGTATCGTATCATATTCATATATAATGTGTATCCGCATATGACTGCAGGCGTATCAGGGGCTACATTTACGCTAATAAACAGATGTAGCTACACAGTATGGCCCGGTATTCTTGCCAATGCAGACAGCCCACCATTAGAAAGCACCGGTTTCGAGCTTCCATCTGGAGGGTCTCGATCCTTCCAAGCACCACCTAATTGGTCGGGTCGATTCTGGGGCAGAACCGGTTGCACATTCGACTCTGCAACCGGTCAGGGTACCTGTCTAACAGGTGATTGTAGCTCCAACCTAATTGAATGCAACGGTAAAAATGCCAAGCCACCTGCCACTCTAGCAGAATTCACAATCGGGTCGGGGACCCAGGATTTCTACGATGTTAGTTTAGTTGATGGGTACAACTTGCCCATGATTGTTGAACCCAATGGCGGATCGGGTAATTGCCTGTCAACCGGGTGTATAACCGATTTGAACCAGCAGTGCCCGGAAGAGCTGCGGGTAGGGTCTGGTCAGGCCTGTAAGAGTGCTTGCGAGGCTTTCAGGACTCCTGAGTATTGCTGCAGTGGAGCATTTGGTACACCGGACAGGTGTATGCCATCCGTTTATTCTCAGATGTTTAAAGCTGCATGTCCCAGATCATATAGCTATGCTTATGATGATGCCACTAGCACATTTACATGTACAGCGGCAGATTATGTTATAACATTCTGCCCTTCAGTAGCAAGGTAAGGATTATATCCATTTGTCTAAAAAGAAAAATTTCACTTTATTCGTTTCTGATAATTACTATTATTGTAACTAATTAATGTTTGTGAGATTCTTCTGTGAATCTGTGAAATGTTCTCTTCTTTTTCGGTCTATTGTTTGCTTTTGTATGTGTCACGCTAATGAATATGTGCATGTAATTTGGTTTATTAACCTGTAACAATTTATTTGTGCAGTCAAAAATCTGCAAGAGATCCAGCTCAGACAACAGGCTCAACTAGTGGGTCGGAAACAGGATCAGGAGATGGGACAATTGGGACGAATAGTTCATGGTTGTCAAACATTTTCACTGGAGATTCACCAAGACCATCTTCTTGTTGTGCTTGGCCACTTACATTAACTGCCATTATAGTTTCCTGTCTACTCCTCTCTTTCCTTTAGTCACAGGCTGCTGATCTTTCTCTAGATGCAAATGCAATTGAGGTTATTTTTTGCATTGATAGGAAAGACGTACCCAAATTTCCAGGCCATACACATGTATAGAGAAAATTAAACTTTTTGGGGATTTTTGTTTCTCTTTTTTTTTTTTTTTTTTTTGATTGAAACTTATGAAGGACTTGCAATCTAAAAGCAGCAAACTAGAAAGGAAAAGATTTTCAGAGATTGAAAAAATCATTATTATAGTAATTTATTTAAAGAAGGGGAAAAAAAAAAAAAAGGTGATTGCTTTATTGTGAATGTTGAGTAATATGGCTGTTTGTTGGGTGCGTGCTAAAGGAAACGAACCCCACTTTGCTGGAATTTCAAGCTTAGTAGATTTTATCATATCATGTTTGCTCTGAGAAGATGTTATAATGGTGTCTAACAAGAATTAGCCATGCATCTCATCATTTCTTTTCATTACCTTAGTTTCATTTTTTGTGTGCATCTCATCAATTGCCTTTCCCATTGATTGATTCTGATATATGAAATATAAACATGTAAAGCCCACGTTTGATTTTCTACCTGATAGTGCAATTCCAACTCCATTTTAGGCGCCCAAGTGTTTCTTTACTATGATTGAAAATAACAAAAATCATTGGATAGGCGGTGGGAACTAAACATAATTTTTGCTTAAACCGTGCAATTATCTAGCTGGTAGACCTTATCCTTGTGAAAGCAGGATCTGATGCTTGGATCTTTTGAGGCTGATCAAAACCTAAAGATTTCATCTTCTTGTTGGCTTTGTAGAGCTGGAATACTCCCTTTTGACATCCTTAAGCATTAACAAACTCAAAGTAGAATATCCTGGTCATATTTTTCCTATAACAAAGAGCGTGTTTATATATATATATATATATATATATATATATATATATATACAAAAATAAAAATTCTTTAATCCTTTTTTGAGTTATCATTTTAATTTTTTTCTTTTTATTTTTTATATTAATTTTAAATTATATTTTTATCAAAATTCATTTTTAAAGATGAATTTAAAACGCATCTTCAGCAATACATATAATTTGAGACTTATTAGTTTTAATATATATATATATTCGAAATAAAAGGAAAAATAGAAATATTTTAACATTTTTAAGAGTTATTATTATAATTTTATTTTTTAATTTTTAAATTAATTTTGTTTTTAATAAATTTTAGGCGATATTAATCTAAATATGGTTTAAAGACAGTTGAAAATTTTTGTAAAAAAAAAAAAAATTCAAACTTTACAAATTTAAAATTAAATTATCAACTTAATAAATTTATCTAACTCTTTTATTTATGAATAATTAAAAACATTTTAAAACTAAAAAAATTATAAAATGAGCAATCTCAAAAATTTTTACATTATATATAAAACACTTTTTCTATATTATTTACCAAAATTAAAATGTATTTTATGTATATATTAAAGTTAATTATTCAATTCTTTATAATTGATATTAACTAATACTAAAAATTAAATATATTATAATTAATCTAATAATAAATATAAAAAATAAATATTTTATAATTAAATTAAATGTAATTATTTCATCAATATATAAAACAAAATGTCTTATTCCTCGCCAGTCGGGTAAAATTGTCATCTCAAAATGTAAATATGGATTTTCAGATATGAGGAAGGGGGACGGTCCCAAATCTTAAGTTTAAAGGCAAAAAGAATAAGAATATGGTCCCTTGATGACTACGAATAAAATTTGCAATAAGGATGGTGTGGATGTTTATGGTTCAAGTTGTCCCCTACCAAAGACACAGCGGCATTAGGAGCTTTCAGAAAGGAGGCACTCATTTTTAGTCTACTTGTAGGTATTCCATTTTTTGGATTATGTACAATTAACATTAATGAGAGAATGTGATACATTTTTATTAGATACGAGCCATTTTTATATATTGGGAGATTATGAAGCTATAATTTTTTTTATAATTGAGCTTGTTGAAATCAATAATAAAAATAATCTAGAATTTTTTATCAGATCATATAAAAAAAATTAGTTGAATATATATATATATATATATATATATATATATATATATATATTCACCAGTAATCTATTTACCAGACCAAAAAAAAAAAAAGAAAAAGCCCTGTTTAGAAATCGCAGCCCCTCCTGGAGAATCCTACAAAGCATTAACTTTTCTGCTTCTTTTGCCCTCAATTTGAAAACCAAAATGTCTCATTTGATTGCCTCCCTTAAATATTCTAGAATTATCTGGAAACGTCAGATAATTAATTCTCTTCTTGTTCAAATTCGTAGAAACAAGGAAGTACAAGGGATGCGAATCTACGTTGGGAACTGTCGAGAGTATTATCATTACTCCTTGTGTCAACGAAGTTTTAAGGATAGTATTTCTGCACGATTTTTATGACATCCTTAGAGTATCTATCTAATTCAAATAATAATAGTTAAGTTTTCAAAGTAGAGTAAAGCTTAAAGCTTAACCTGGTGATGAGAACTCATAAATTTCGAGCGTTGATGGTACCACGGCAGACCAAAAATCCTCACCGCTTATGTGGAATAAGAATAGACAGACAATAATAATAACTTAAATAGAAAATATACTCATTTCTACTTCATGCTACAAGCAAAATTTCCTGATTGTGTGATTATATGAGCACTACGAGCCAAGCGTTTTCCGAGTTTGACAAAGAGAAAAATGCATTCTCAATAGATCAGGCCTTAAGGGAAAATGACTACTGCAAGAGGTTGGCTGATACATAATTCGAGCAAATCTACAACTCATCCTTGACAGCAGACGGCTCTGTATCTGCATCATCTTTATCAGCTTCAGCTTCATCCTTGGAGGTAGCTGCATCTTCTTTTGTTCCAGTTTCAGCTTCAGTTTCTTCCACATCATCTTCCTCCTCAACAGTTGCATCAGGACTGATGCTTAGGCTAGATTTCACTGAATTGTAGATCCTGGAGGCAAAATCCTTGGGTTCATTGAGCATGAAGCCACTCTCCATCAGTGCTGTTTGGTAGATGAGATGCGCTGTTTGCTTCACACTCTCATCCTGAAATTCAACATAGAAAATTAATTAATAACAGCAACTACAAAAGTCGACATAAAATAAAATTTTACTGCCAGTGTACATAATTGCATAGATGCAGCATACGAACAAAAGGGCTCATCACTGAGCAGCGAAACTAAAATGGAAAAAATGGATTGTATCAAATAGTTACTTCGCATAAAAGCATGTAACATAACAAAAGTGGGAGGGAGTTTCCAGATTATAATTTCAACAATTTGATTTCCCTCAATTTTCCGAAACTTCTCACTTAACACTCTGAATTGTGATACCATACTAGTTATTCTGGCACCTAGTAGCTAATCCCTTGCAACTAAATTGCAGGCTGCAACAATTAAATGATTAAACCTAACACTAATTTATGAGTTGCTGAGGAGAAGCAAGCACAAATCATCACAAGCCCTAGCAGTAGCATTAAAATAAAGACCAAACTAAAGAACTGACAAGATGATGGACCCCCAACAAAACATAATTCAAGAGTCCAACCATTCAAATGTGCAGGTCCAGGCCCCCACACCCAAACACGTGAAACAAAAAATTCTATTAAACATACCTCAGGATCCTTGACCACTCTCTCCCGGAGCTCCTTGATGATTGGATGTCTTGGGTTAATCTCTAGCACCCTCTTGGCTTTCATGTATGCTTGCTTGTTGACATCTGACAAAGTTTGAGACTGCATTATCCTCTCCATATTAGCACTCCATCCATACTTTGAAGTCACTACCACACAAGGAGTATTATCCAAACGGTTGCTGATCTTCACACTATCCACATTCTCAATGGCAAGGATATTCTTCCACCACTTCGTAAGCTCCTTGAATGACTCCTTCAGTTCCTTGTCTTTTGATTCTTTCCCAATTTTTAGGCCCTCCTTCGACACATTCTGGAATTTTTTGTCTTCATAATCCATCAAATATTGCATCAAGTATTCATCAACTGGATCCATGAAGAAAATGACCTGGTAACCACATTAGCCCCAAAAAGAAACAAGAAAGTTAGCAAATCAAGGGCAAGGCATTCCAGTTTCACGAATGCAAAAGCAAGAACTAGGAAACAACTGGTACAATAATTAAATTTGTTCCAATGTCTTCTCCTAAAATTCAAATGCTTATCAATCATACCTCATAACCTTTCTTCTTGAGCCTCTCTAGGAATGGAGATTTTTCCAGCTGTTCCTTGTTTGGGCCCGTTATGTAGAGTATATCCTTTTGCCCTGGCTTCATTCTTGAGATGTACTGATCAAGTGAAGTCAATTTGCCATCCGATTTTGTGCTGCACAAGGGAATTCAAGTAACATAAGGTATCATCATTTGCAAAAAGACTGCAACATTTGGGAAAAGAAAATGACATAAAATCAAGAAAACTACCTCTCAAATCTGAGAAGTTTTGCCAAACGATTTCTGTTTGTTGCATCTTCAATGATGCCAAGTTTGATAGATTTGCCAAACTCATTCCAAAATTTAGCATATTGACCTTTCTTCTCATCTTCACTGGAATCCTCAATATCTGCATCCAATAATATATCAACATCAGCCATTCAAAATGAAATGATTTTGCCCAAGCAGCAGAAAATCATCAACAGATGAAAGGCTTACCTTTTTTATCTTTGTCCTTTGCCTCATCAGGATCCTCATCGGCAATTTTACGGATCATATCAAGGGCCTTGCGGATAAGTTTCTTCTTAATGGTTTTC